>AUXJ01004720.1:0-10807 GCA_000482205.1 Herpetomonas muscarum
GGAAACAAAAAACAACGACAACGAGTAAAACAAATAAAGAACGCGAATAACGTAAGCAATATAAAAATGTAGAAACACTATTTGAGTTAGACTCGAGGACAAACACACACCGAGTGTGCGTGCTGTAGTGGCTGTCTGCCTTGGTCTCTCTCTCTCTAGAGATAGCTGCCTCTACCGTGCGCAACCTATCGTGCACTGTGGACCTCTTCTTTATATGTGCAACTGAGATCTTACGCTCAATTGCAAATCGTCGTGCGTTCCGACTTATTCTTGTTTTCCTCTTCACAGGAAAGCGTTTGCGGAGAATGGTCAAGAATGAGTCAGAGCGGATCGACAACAGTACCGTATGCGCGTGTGTATCCGTGTGGAGTGAGATTCAAAACGGCACTTTGATTGTTTGTGTGTGTGTGTGTGTGTCGAGACTTCAAACAGAACCAGCTGCTTCCTCTATTATTGTTCTTTATCTCTTTTTTTACTGCAGTTGTCTCTTTTTATGTGTTTTTTTTGTGAGTGTGTGCTCTGGCCAACCTTCAGCGGCTCGGGTTTGTAAATCTTCTTATACTAGGCCTGCTTCCTGACGCTCCACCAGAGTAGCTTCTGTCAGTTACACGGCAGAGGGACGAAACTGAGCGGTAGGTGGCGTAAGTCTGTGAAAGGGGTGTGTAAGCAGTAGTACAAAATCCGAGGATTAGAGAGTAGAGATGGGGGAAGGAAGCCACAAAAAAGGGGGTGGGGGCGAGATGAGTGATTCCTCCTTTCCTTTCTGTTTGCAAAGAGGGGGGAGGGAGGGGAGGGGAACGGGGGAAAGAACGAGGGAGGATCCAATGACGCCCAAGTGAAAGTCAAGGGGAGAAGAAAATGAAAAGATCACGCCTCTACCCTTTCTACTGCTGCTGTTCGAGGTTGACGGACGAGGCCACGGAAAGAGAGAAGGAACGAAAGGTGGTGTAAGTGGGGACGGCGAAGCTACAGAATCGGGCAGAGGAGAAAATAAAAGAGCAATACACGTCAGTTACGAAAGAGAGAAATAACGTCAGAAACGAAATACTAAATACGAAACAAGAACAGAAGAAAGAAGGATAAATAAAATTTAGATCAAAAAGCTGACTGTAAGGTGAGACGTGGAAAATAACTTGATTAAGGGTTTTTTTTCCTGTCTTTGTAGGTTTGAAATCGAAGTGAGAATTCGTTTTCCTGTTCCTCAGTTTGGTGTTTAGAAGAGACGAAGGGGAGGTTGTGAATGATTGTGGTTGTCAGTGCGATAAAAATGGAAAAACAAACAAGAGGGCGTAGATACAAGTGGGATACAAACAGTGGACAGTGATTCGTGAAGATGTGCATCTGTACTGCATTCATTTTTGCTAGAGCCTGCAGTTTGCGTGCCCAGGATACTTCCTCAACAAAGCCAACGCCTGAATACAAACCAAAAGACGCCACAACCTCTCTTGTGTTATGATACAGCCAACCCTTCACAGAAAGGTATTGCTCGCTGGACTCAATAGAAACAACCCTCGAGAGCGATTGCCTTTTCACAGCGTCTGTTTTAATGATGATTGAATCATAGTCCCCAATCAAGACATTGCTCTGCACATAGTGATTCTTTCTTGGTATTGAATTTTGTATGTGTATGCATATGTGCGTGGGTGCACGCACGGTGTTCCTCCCAGTATTGGAGGGAATGTCGGAAAAGGTTCTGTAGCTGTTGCTGGAAAGCTCGTTCTAGAGCAAATTGGTGTTGTGGAACAGAGCAGGTGGGGGGAGGGGAGAGAGAGAGAGAGCAGCGGTCAACGTATAGAGAAACGTTAACACACTGACACAGGGGATCCATGAATAAGATTCTCAGCTCTGCAAAGGAGGGAGGAAGAACAGTAGCACACAGCAGTGCTGGTATTTACATCGTCCCCACATGACAAACATATTCAGAGAGAGGGAATGTATCATATATATATATATATATATGCAATATATATATTCCGTGTGGTATCCTCTCTTCTCCGCATGACTCCCCATGCCCACCCACTCATACGACCGTCCTGACCGTTCTTGTCATCTCTCTGGAAGAGAGGAGAAAATATCAGGAAAAGAAACAACAGGCTGGTGTATAGTATACATCATTGACAAAAAAAAAAGAAGAAACACAAAAAAAGAAGTACCTGGAAGTCGCCTAATGGGCTGTGTGTGCACCTCGCTCACGCGACTCTTCAGGTACCTCCTCGGACGCCGCTTCTAGGCAGCCGGGGCCTCCACGCCCTCCTCAGCCTGCCCATCTGCGAGGGGCGGCGTGCACTCCTCCTGCCGTGCCAGGGCCTCCCAGTACGCGCTAACAAGTTCGGTGGTGTGACGCTTCGGCCGCAGGAGCTTGTCCCGTCCGCCCCGGAGGACGTCGTGGATGTCCAACGTGTAGGCGGCCAGGGGGGAGCGGATGAGGGTGCGGAAGGCGTCGTTGGCGCGGCGCGTCTCCTCCATGTGCAGCAGCTCCGCTGCCCTGCCCGTCGCAGAGCCGTCGCTAGCGGCCGCAGCGGCTGCGGCGGCCTTGTCCTTGTCACGGTGCCCGGCTGCCGCGTTGTTGCTGCCCGCCCGCACAGGTGCTGCAGCTGCGTTTTGGGAGGTGCTGGTGCCCGGGCGGGCGGTGCTGCGCTTGCTCGCCGCGCTGGTCGGCACCGTCTGCGAACCCGCAGCGCCCGTGCCGTCCGCCGCGCCGGCCTCCACCGGAGCCGCTGGTGCACAGACGTCCGCGTCTCGCAGCGGCAGCAGCCGCACCGCGTACGACCGCGGGGTCAGCGGTGCCGCGTGGGCAAAGTTCTCCTCCTCACCCTCCACCATGACAAGGACGTGACCGCCAACGACGAGGTTGCCCTCGCCGCCGACGGGCGCGGTCTTGGACGGGTCCCGGCGCCCGGGGCCGTCCGTCCGGGCGGGGGCGCTAACGCTCACAACGGGGCTGCGACTACGGGCGTCGCGGCCCGCACCACCACCCATCTCGGCGGATTGCCGCGGCCGCAGGTACGGCTGGAAGGCGTCGAGGGGGCTGCCGAGGAAGGAGCGGCGCAGCGCGCGGCCGCGCTCCACGCGCTGGTGCTCCTCCGTATCCAGCTGCTGCTGCTGCTGCAGGGCAGCCGACAGCGCCGCCTTGGACCCCTTTGCGCCGCCGCCGGCAGCGGCCGGCAAGCCAGCACCGGCGCCGCCAGCAGACTTGACGGCCGTGGCTGGTGCAGCGGCGGTGTCGGCGGGGGACTGGGTGGCGTGGGCGACGCTGAAGGCAAAGTTCTTCCACATGGAGCGCAGGTGTGCGACGGAGTCCTCTGGCGGCACGGCGTCCTTCACCTCCGCCTTCGCACTCGAGAGGAAGAAGGTCCCGTGAAAGCGGACGACCAGCTCCTCGGGCGTCGAGTCGAGCGCCGTGACGGAGCTGCCGTGACGAGACGCGGTGCCGGCCCCCATGAGGGCCGCGTTCGAGGGCGCGAGCATGTCCGCGCCGCCAGAAACCGAGATGGTCGATGACATGCCTCGGACGCTCGCAGCAGCCCCGCCGCCAGCTGCAGAGACCTTTTTCCTATCCATGCTGCGACGACGCCGGGCCGCACCGCTGTTGGCGGCACTGCTGGTCGCGCCAATCTGACTCGCTGCGAGGACAGCCGGGTTGCCGGCTGCGCCATTCTCGCCGCCGGCGCTGCCGTTAAGGGCGGCGCGCTCCTCCGCCTCCTTCCGCTCGAGCTCCTCGACCTTGCGCTGTGCGTACGCTTCGATGCTGCGCTCCTTCTCCTCCGCCTCAGCCCGCAGCGTCGCCGCGACGGTGCGGATCGCCTCATCGCGCCGCTCAACGTACGCCTGCTCCTGCGTGATGCGACACAGCTCGTCCCACTCCTCGGCGGCCTCGGGGTCCACGGTGGCCTCCACCTGGTACGTCATCGCTGGGACGGCGACGCTCTTCTCCCCGCGGCCTACTGCCACCGTCGGGGCTGTGGCCGCAGGGGCGAGGAGAACGTCCGGCACAAAGACGCGGTCGCGAATACCACGCAGGGCGATAATAACCTCGCCGTCGTCGCGCCCGCCACTGCCGCAGTCAGCGGTGGCGTCGATTGGCGATGCTTCCTCCACTGGAGCGGCGCTGGAAGTCACACTGCGCATCGACACACGCGCTGCCGTCGCGGAGATAGGCACCGCCCCCGCCCCGGCCACGTTGCCGGAGCCGGCGGAGGTGGGCGTCCGGCAGCGCTTGACGGTGAGGTCGAACGGAATCGGCACGCGCTCGCTAAGGCTCGTCAGGACGGACAGGTGCGTGACCTCTGAGACGGCGATCTTGTAGCGGAAGAGCAGCGTCGACGACGCGCCGCCGCGGCGGAGGGTGCCGGCGAAGGGGACGGTCTGCTGGGCGGGAACGACGGGCTCGAAGCGCTGCAGGGCCTTGTTGCTGCGGAAGGTGAGGTTCCACAGGCCGCGGCCGTAGAGCACGTCCTCCTTCGGTGCCACTATGTCGTCCGTAACCGATGACGCAGCACCCGCCACAGCATCCTCGCCCCCCTCCGGTGTGGGAAGGTCCATAAACGAGTCCTTCACCTGTGCCACATCCGTGGTCGGCACCGATGTGAAGGCCATGAGGAGGTACCCGCGCTTGTTCGGTCGCACCGTGAGCATTGGAAGCTGCCCCGCATGACCAATGAGCATGCCGGCAGCCACCGTCGTGTTCAACGCCGCAGCCTCCTGCGCATCGACGGTGAGGGGGTCCGTGGTAGCCTCGCCCTCGTCAGCGGCCACGGCAAGGCAGCTCGGGCGTGGCAGGGCAGCGGCAGCGGCCTCGCTCCCGGGCGGCCCACGGTCGAGGTCCACTAGCAGCAGACGCGTGAACTTGAGGATCGGCATCGAAGTTGAGCGGCAGTCCAACACCTCGTCCGCCGCGCCCTGCTTAACATTCGGCTCGCCTGGGAGGGGAACCGTCAGCCCCGACGAAGGCCCGCCACCGCCGACCCCGACGGAGCCTCTGCGGTTTCCGCCACCGCCGCCAGACTTTCCACCGCCGCCCTTCGCCGCACCACCACCGGCGCTCGCCAGAATTGCCGCGGCGTGCGAGGGCGGGGCGGCGTAGCGGTGGGCGACAACGTTCTCGGAAGGAAGCAGCGAGGACAGAACTACGGTGATCTTCGTCTCTGTCGTCACGTTGAAGCACCGCTTCAGCCAGACCACCTCCTCCTCCGGGTTCCGTACAGGTGGGTGCGCGCCTGCGTCGCTGATGATGTGAAAGGGCGGCTCCTCCACGTCCTTGGTCACGCTGAGCAGCCCAACCATCTCGCTGGCAAGTGTCAGGCGAGTGTTGGCGTGGAAGGTGATCTGGTCGCTCGAGCGCATATCGGGGATGGTGACCTTGATCATGTTCGGGCCTGCCGGGATGCGGAAGAGGTGGGAGGTCGTCTTGCCATTCTCATATGGGAGGGAGAGGGCCTGGCAGAGGGGGTCCGTGCGCTCCCACGAGTAGTACTCAATCTGGACACGCTTCTTGTCCACCACAATGTCCTCCTCACGGGGCTCGATGCGCTTCGGGGTGCGGTGGCCGGGGTTCATCGGCGTTGCGAAACTCTTCGGCGACGCCGGGACGTCTTCGACAGCAACCGCAGCCACCTCCTCGCCGATGACAGAGGCCGGCTTCACCTCCTTGGCAGGTTCTCCCTTCCGGGAGGCCTTGGCCGGCTTCCCCTTCGCCGCGGCTGCGGCAGCGGGGGCAGCGTTCTTTCCACCCTTCGCACCTGCCCCCGCCGCGGCTCCAGCTGCGGCCGCCCCGGCGGCTCCCTTGTCTCCAGTGCCATCCGCGCCCACCCCGCCACCGGCCAGCACACCACCGTGCAGGTGCTCGTCGTGCTGGAAGGGGCTGGCAATCACCAGAGCAAGCTCCTCCGGCACAGAGGAGTTGCAGCGCAGCCACGTGACGGCGCGAATGCCCGTAGCGGCCGCGTCTGCCTCACGTGCAGCGTCGGAGGCGAGGACTGCCGCCGCCCCTGTGGCGCCTGCTGTGCTTGCAGGATGTGCAGGCGTCGGAAGCGACGATGCACCTGCCGCGCCGGCGCCAGCGGCAGCCATCGACGATGATTCAGGGGTAACCGGCATGCCGCCCATCGCCTCCCCGGTGTAGACAGCGGCGGTGTTGGTCGTCTCAACTGTCGCGCTGTGAAGGTAGCGCCCGTCAAAGTTGAGCCACACGACAAGGTTGTCGAGCACCTGCGACAGCTCCTCCAGCGTGTACCACGCCACGGACGCCGCATTCAGCCGCTCCGGCGACAGCGCAAAGCCGCGCGCGCGCATCTCCGCCGACTGCGTCAGCACATCCTGCACATCCTTTGCGTCATGCTCCATCTCAAAGACACCCGTAGGCATATCTGGCGACTTGGGCGTCGTCGCCAGACACACCGCAAGTGTGTTGCGGAACTCTAGGACGTCCAGGACAAGAAACAGCTGCGACACGGCGTTGACCTTGGCCGGACACCATGAGGGACGCGTGGTGCGCAGGCCACACATCATGAGCGGGCGCTGCTCGAGACGAGTGTCCTCGACGGGTGGGCAGAACTCCTCCGCGAGGAGGACATCTGGGACCGCCTTCGTTTCCGGGACCTCCTTCACCTTCCCCTTCCGCTGTGCCGACGACGCGCGAGCGCGCTTGCCGCTGTTAGCGCTGCCTACCCGGGAGCCCCTCGACGAGGCAGAGCTAGGCTTCGCGGCAGCCGCGTCCGCCTTGGCATCATTCGCTTTTGGTGGCAGTGTGCCAGCCATGCCGTCGGCGGCGTTGTCTGGGGGCGAGCTAGCGCCCTCCATGTCCGGGTCCAACTCCACAAAAGAGGCGCTGGTGGTGGTAATGGCGGGGTAGCGCGCGCGTAGCTGTTCCTGATACGTCAGGAGCATGGCCGTGCTGGCGACCGGGCTGCGGCGCGGCGACAAGAACTGTGGCACCCAGTTGCCCATCAGGCAGGAGACGATGGTGTCGGGGTTCATGATCATGCACGCCTGCCCGCCGGGGCCCAGTGCCTTGAAGATGGCCTTGACTAGCAGCGCCGGCCACAGCTCGCGGCGGGAGGTGACGGTGATGAGTGGACGCCCGAGCGGGTCGACCGGCAGCGCATCGTCGACGAGGATCTTGCGGTAGGCGCCGTCAACGTAGAGCCTCACCGCGTACTTGCCGTAGGGGTTGTAGACGGGGTGGCACGTCCCAGGGGCGTGCGGGTAGATGAGCTCCCAGAGGTAGTTGCCGGGGGCCGCGAGGTGCTGCGACTGCTCCACCGCGAGGAGGGCGCTGTTGAAGGCTCCCATGAGAAAGGGCGGGACGTCGTCCAGCGCCGCGAGGGCCTCCGCCTGCTGCAGCCTGTGGCGCAGTGCGGTGCTGTACCGTGAGCGGCACGCCTCCGCCGGCGTCTCGGCGCACCCCGCAACGAGGGCGGGGTTGTACGGATCCATCAGCGTCGCCAACTCGCGGTAGCGCGCCACCGCCTCTGCGCTCTTCAGATTCGTCCACGAGGCGGTGTCTTGCCCCACAAGGTCCTCGAGCAGACTGACTGTCTCCGGGTACAAGTGGTGCCACGGGCCCAGCCCAGGCGCCGCACTGGTGTCCTTGCCCTTCGTCACAGCAGCCTGGCTCGACCGGCGGCTGCGGTTTCCACCGCCGCCCCCGCCGCGACCACCACCGCCCTGGTTGGCGCTGTTGTTGATCGCGGCAGTGTCGACGCGGTACTTGGCCTCCTCCAGCTTCGCATCGAACGGTTGCGGGCCCCGCGCCGTCATCGTCTTGTGCTCGTATGGGTCAATGAAGGGGGTGGCGTTGCGGTGCACAACGGGCCGGAAGGGTTTCACCACCTCAATCGGACGTCGCCAGACGAAGCGCGGCTCCTCCGGCTGCTCCGCGGGCTGCTCCTGCGGAGCCTCTCCCTCGCGCGCTACGGGAGTGCTGACCTTCTTGTTCTTTTTTGCTGCAGGGCCCTTTGGGTGCATTCCCCATTCCACGAAAGACAGCAACGCCGCGCGGCCCTCGTGGTCCTCGTAGCAGGACGTGTCCTTTGTGGTAACCTCCCTGCTGCCCTTGGCCGCCTTGGACTCCTTCGCGGAGGACGCAGGCGCGGCTGCGGCCCCGGTGAGACCCGCAAGAGCCGCCGCACTGGAGGCGCCGTGGCTCTCTCCTAGGGAGGCATGGAGAGCCGCGCCCCAGTCCTCCTGCGCCATGCTTGCATCGTCCCACACGGGAAGGGTGCAACGCGGATGCGTGGCAAACCCCGGCAGAGCCACCGGCGGCGGCTCCTTCCCCTTATTCTTCATGCTCTGTCTTGGAAAAGGGGGCTCTGCTTTGGGGGTGGGAAAAAAAGAGCAATAGGTACAAAAAAAAAACACGCAGACAAAAAGGAATGATAGTTAAACTATCACTACAATCGCAACTGTTCTGAGAAGACCCGTGGAATGACAGCGGAGGAGAGGGGAAAAGTTGTATTTGGAAATTACCTCAACAGCAAATGGGGCAGGGCACCCAGTGTGTTCATGACGAAAGGTAGCAAGGCATGGGGCAAGTACGACTGGTACGTAAACGCACACACATGTGTATACGCAGGTGCGGAATGACGTGTGTGGTCATTTGAATATTTGTGAATGGTGTTCCACAGAACATTCTGAGAGTACTCACTCGCGCAAATAACTTTCGTCCACTGCCGTGCACATTCATAGCCACATGGCGAGCCTACCCTCACCATGATGTGGTGAGATCATGGGCAATACCAGCAATGACAAGATGGTAACAGCGCACACAAGCGTTTTGCGTTCGTTCTCCTTGTTGTTTGGATGGTGTGTGTGTAATCGACAGGTGAGGGGAGTGAGAGGAGGAAGGAAGGTTGGTGGTGGGGAGAAGTGTGGTATGTATGTTTGAAGGAGAGAGAGGGGCCTAGGAGCGCTTTATTACAGTGTACAATAGTTCGTTTTCATTCTGCATATTTCCGCTTCTTCCTGCGAAGGTGGGAGGAGGGGTGCACAAAGCCCGCGATCCTTCCGTTTCACAGCCCCACCGAATAATGCGTTCGGTCGCCACTGCATCCATCTACCCCCCGTATCTGTGTGTGTATCCTTTGCATACAATATACAGATGTTGGGAAAAGCGCCAGCGACTACGGAACCGCATTCACGATGTCTTCAGTGATGTCGAACGAACGTGGGAAGGGAAACGAACAGGGACGTGAAGGACAATTATGCACGAGCAGTGGAAGAAGAAAATGTCGATGGAAAACGTGAGAGCAAGTTACAAAAGGAAATAAAGTAAACGACGATGATATCATGTATACAATAAACGACAAACGCAGATACCAAGTCAACAATTCTCCTCGCTGGATCTCCACCAATACGCAAACTTACACAGAACAGGTCCGCTCCCCGCCACCCCCCTTTCCCCACACAGGGAAGGACGCTCCTCGCTCAAGAGTGCGCTTATATATTTTGGGAGGAGAAGTGGAGTTCGCACGGACGGCCCCGGGAGTGGAATGATATCAGAAAAGCTTCTCCATCGCCGTAGCAAGGTCGCCGCGGCTCTCCTGCAGCAAATTCAGGATGAACTCATCTGACTTATCGCCGCCTACACCCATGCCACGAATCTGTGCCAGCTCCTCCGTGTAGGTCTTTGAGGTGGCAGCGCCAGGGCTGGGTCGGCTGAAGTCAAAGTCGTCGTCGTCATCCGAATCGGCGGCAGCGGCGGCACCGTAGGAGAAGAGAGACTGCTGCGGCAGATCCACCTTCTCGTGCATGATAGGGGGCACAAAGTCCTCCGGTAGCTCCGCCAGCGACTTCTGCGCGAGCTGCTCGCACTTTGTGTTGTACAGCTTCTGATCCGTGCGGTACATACGCAGGGCGTCCACGTTCGCTGGTGCACCAGCGTCCTTTGGGTCCGGGTCGCTGAGGAGGGAGATAACAGAGATTAGCACCGAGCGCACCGTCTGGACAGGGGTCCAGCGCATCATCGCGGTCTCCTCCGCGTTCATCTCATCTACGCCGGGTGGGTGCAGGATCGAGATGCACACGCGGCCGTCCGGGTACACGTTGGGGTGCCAGAACTCGGAAACGACGCGGAAGGTCGGCGGTTCCATCGGGAACTCCTTCGTGAAGGTCATCATGGCCTTGTACTGCCCCCCTGCGTAGGGGGTGTCCTGCGGGCCGGTGAACCAAATCGTCCACTGGTACAGGTTCGACTCCGCCTCCACGCGGAACCCGGCTGGCGGGCTCTTCTGCAGCTCACGCAGCTGCTTCTGAAGATGAGGAAGGGCAGACATTGCCTCTCGTAATACACAGCTATCGGCGCTGTACGAATGTTCTCACTGACGCGTGAAAATGGAATGCGGCCTATGGTGTACAGCAATGTTCAGCTGTGAGGAGAGAAAAAAAATTATTCAACAGCGCTAGCAGAGCCAATAGAAGTGAGTGCAGCTGATCAGGCAAAAGAAGCAACCCCTCTGATAACTGATGAGGCGTAGTCAGCTACGCAGGCTCACACGGCAGGGAGGGGGGGGGGGGTCTTTTGGAACTGCGCACACGAGAGCAAGATTACAATATTGAACAATAGTGTCCCGAGAAAAAGAGAACGTTCAAAGACACCGCACAGTTATGGCAATCAAAAGGCAACCAGAAACGCACAAAAGGAAAAACAGCAAAATATGTGGGGGAAAAAAAACGGGGTAGAACAAAAATGCTCAAAAACAAAATAAGGGGAGTGAAATATGACCGGTTTCTTTTTGTTCTGTTTGCAAGGCGGTCGTCAGATTGTAATATATATAAATATATATAAAATATATATATATAGAGAGAGAGA
>AUXJ01004724.1:0-11318 GCA_000482205.1 Herpetomonas muscarum
GGAAGATGAAGGCCAACAGTGGATGAGTAGGGAGGGGGGAGAAACGTTTCTATACGTACTAATTGCCCGTATAAGCAGTGCATGGAATACTCTTTACATTTGTGCATGTTTGCTGTATGGCCAAGTTGTTAAGTCGTGATCACATCATGACGTTTCAATACAGTTTCTGTGTTTTCTTTTTCTGTTTATTAAACTGCTCGAGCTGCTGTGGCACGTGAATGTGTGGCGAAAAAGGAGGGACGATTCCGTAACAGAAAGAGGTTCATTTTGGGAGAACAACTGCAGCCGCACACTTGACGTCTGACAGACAGAGAAAGAGAGAGAGAGAGCGATGATCCCTTGAAGTTGCGAGAAGAGGTGTAGGTCACCTGTAGAGGTCATATAGAAGAACAAAGAGTAGTAAAAGAACACGTCTGGAATATAGGAGAATGCGGTTGGCGAGTGGGGAGAGGGGACAGCTGTGGTGGGTGTGGTTTAGGATCCGAAAAAAAAAGACACAAAGAATAGGGAAGGATGAGATTTGGGGATGAATAGAAGTGAGGGGGAGAGAAAGGAAACAGACGCACAAAAAAAGATAAACAATAAAATAAAATAATATAACGACACAACAATAACACGTTATGTTGGCTACTGTAGGCTTCGTTGATGAAAAGAATAATACGGTACAGAAAAAAAACAATATGGCACTGATAAAAAAAATAATAATATGATCATGCTAATCCGCTATTAATAGGTAAATAAGTGCGTCATCAAGAAACAAACGGAAAAAAAAAACATACACAAAGAGGTGAAAAATGATACCACTTGAAATAATAATAAAAAAGTGTCTGCCGCTTTGTATATCTATGTGAACTCCGCGAACCAGGGTGGGGGGACTGACACGACACGACGGCCAAGTCCTTGCACCGCCTCATCTATCCTTCTCGAGATGCTCATGTTTTTCACTTTCAGCAAAAAAAAGAAAATGATTCTATTCTGATGAGCTCTCTTCAGGTGCTGAGTGCGCGTATGTAATTGGGTAGAGGATGATAGCGGTTCATGTCACCTTTCCATACCTGGTGAAGCAAATAATAAAAATAATAAAAATAATAATAATTAGTTACGATTCCTACAACATGAAGGGGCAGGGGAGGGGAAAAAAAATAACGATCCTGGCAGCAGTACAGGAGCAAAAAGATCAAAAAGGGAAGGAGGAGAAACCCTACGGACAATTGTAGGGTGGGGGCGAGAGAGGGGAATGGGAAAGGGTAAAAGAGAGGAAAAGCATAAACACCAAAAAATAATAAATAAAAAAAAAAAATAGATGAGACCACAGTAAATGGGGCGAATGAAAGTGCCTCTGGGCCGTGGCGTAGGTACAAGGCCAGGCGACAGAAGGCAGAGAGGGGAAAAACTCACTGGAAGGGTGGAACACCGCAAAGAGGGATTAAATATAGGAACGAAACAGACACGGAAAGGAAGTGGATGGTAGGGGATGGGGGAGTACTCTCCCAAAGAAGGCCGATATCAACAAAAAAATATAAAACGGAAATTATATATTATCATAAATATGATGGAGAGGAGAAAATTAGGCATATCCTAGGAAACGAGAAGTAAGAGGGCAACTCCCCCTTCTCAGTTTCAATTGGATCCCCCCTGCCTGAGGTTAACTTGAAGTAAAAAAAAAAAACGATACCAAACCAAAGAAATGATCACGACGTCGATACAAGAAACAACTACCCGTCAGTGTGTTGGTAAAGAAACAAATAGCCAGTGAAAAGGAATAATAAAAGCGGAATATGCGTAGGTACACGATCAAACGCACGTGAAGGGGCCGTCATGGTGTACGGATATTGCTACCCGTTGTGTACAAGAAGGATCCTCACGGATACTTCTCCCCCTTCCGCCCGTCGACGGCGCCATGCGGCTGCGGCGACAGCGACGCCTGTGTCTGGAAGAAGGTGCTGGTACAGTAAGAGTAGTAGTCGCTGCTCTTGAGCTCACTGCCATCGTCGTCGTCGTCATCGTTGCCTTCATTCTGCTCTGGCGACGCGGCCCATGGAGGAGTGAGCGACACAACCCCACCACGGGGGGCCACAGGTGCAGCCTTGTCAGCTGTGGCATGTGCTGCTGTGCCCCTGGTCCTGTTTTTAACCCCCAGCCGCGTGGCCACGTTGCCGATAAAACTCACCTGCGGGGGTGACGGAAGACGACTGCGGAAACGCTGCCTGTCATTTGTTTCTGCTGTTGTTGTTGTTGGAGCGGTTCTGTGCTTCTCCTCGGCTGACGACAGCTCCGGCCGCGTGCCACTGTTTCTGTGGCCACGGGGGATCGCAGTCCTGACGTCTGTCTTCTCTGCGGCGCGCTGTGTGGCCATGGGCATTGCACGGGGAAGGCTGGTGATGATTGAACTCCCTTTTCCGTTATCGGCGTGCGATTTCTCCCGACTCGCAACAACTTTCTCGCCCTCTGTGGGCCCGAGAAGGGACTTCCAGATGTCATCATCGACACTGTCGGCTGCGTTCCCTCCCTCATCCGTCACGTGGCTGAAGTCCATGTCGCCGTAGGTGCGCTCCAGCGGGTCTTCGGGGGGATGATGCCGTCCCTCGGAGGCCTCGTCCGTCGCACCGTTGCCGTCGAGGGTGTTTGTTGCTGTCGTCTCGCCCTCCTCTGTGATGGTCATCGACATCCCCCAGTAGTCGTAGGCCGTAGCACTTCCAGCAGGAATGGATGGCTGCTGCTTGGATGGTATCGCCTGCATCTCGGCACTGCTCGCGTTGCGCGTTTTGGGAATATCTTGCCGACTGGTGGCGGTGTCCTCGTCGCGATAAAAACGCAGAATCGAGCCGAAGCTGTTGCAGGTGGAGGACAGCGTTGTCGTAGACTGCGCCGTCAGCAGCCGCGTGCTCGGTCGGCTGGGGCAGTTCCCGCCGCCCCCAGCGGACGATGCCTGCCGCATGCTGGCCATGAGGTTGAGGAGACTGCAGTGGGTGTAGTCCTCTTCATCGCTCTGCCGCGACAGGGCACGGATTTCTTCCGTTGTGGGCGTGGTGTCATCGTCGTCGTTCATCCCCTCCTCGTCCTCTTCCGATACATTTGTTGGTGTTGTCGTGGTTGTTTCACTCTCCTCACTGCTGTGGCTGCTGTCTGTCGGGTCTTTGTTTCCTTTTGACGGGGGAAAGGAGAACGGACGGAGCTGGTCAAAAACCATGGGACCCCGCCTGCCCTGCATAGGAAACGAGAGTGGAACCGTGCGGCGTATCGGTGGAATGGGGGCAAAGTATGTCATGCCCTCCTGCTGCCGTTGCGCGAGCGCCGGCATGGGCAGCAGCACAGTTGGCAGTTCCTGCTGCGGATGGAATGTGAGTGGATCTTCCTGCTGTGCAACCGGCACTGTTGGGTCCTCCGGTACGGTGCCGTCGCCGTGTGAGCTGTCCGTCGCTGACGCACGCCCTCCACGAGTACCATCTGAGGGATTCTCGCTGGGGATGTTGCTGTTCTCACCGCTGCCGTTGCTGTTCATGCTGTTGCCGTTGAGTTTAACGACGAGTGGCACAGCTCTGCTGCCCGTGTGCGTCTCCACGCTCGCGTCCTTGACATCGGAGGAGAAGGCAACCACCGCCCGTGAGCGCTGACGGACAAGCGGCATCGTCGTGCCGTCGCCGTGTGGGCTGTCCTCGATTTGGGGACTGCTGAAAGTGCGGCCGATGCGCGGGTCGCGGCTCTTTGGGGGTGTCTCTGGTGTATCCATCAGATATTCCTGTGGCTGCTGCCGCTGCTGTGGATGAAGTCTTGACCGCCCGCTGCCGTACCGGCTAACGTTTCGCCAGAGGCCGTCGCGGGGTGGTGTCGGCGTAACGGGCGGGAAGGAGATGCTGAGCCGGTCTTGCGGCGGGACGGCGTAGATATCCCCTTTTAGGGGCGTAGAGGCACCTTCATGCGTGTTGTTGGGCGTTCGTTGCTGCCTCCGCATCGCTAAGGTCGGTGTGTCTCCGTTGCGCTGTGTGAAGGGCAGTTGAAACGTAAGAAATGGGAGGGGGAGGGGGGGGGGGGGGAGGACAGTGGCGAGAGCACGTACACCGCTCTGCCTACACAGCAAAGTTACGGTCGCAGAGGGAAGAGGAAAGGAAGGGGAATGTACTGGAAAAGAATGTAAAGAAAAGGTTAACAAAGGGGGAAAAAACGAAAAGAGAGTAAACCACAACGTATATAACGCTTAATGCATATGTCGTTGAGATTTTAAAAAATAATAATAATCAAGGGTTGGATCAGTTGTGTGGCGGGAGTGGGGGAATAGCGCACAAAACAGGTAGAAGACGCGGCTATACTCCACAACACAAAATAAATGTCTATACGATTGATTCGTCGCGCCATCATGAAGGCAACAAGTAGGGGGAAGGGAGGTACAGGAGGGAGGTTGTAAATGTAGGAAACGCTTGGCAATGATCCCACACCACAGACCCAATGGAGAAGCCACATGTCGTTCATGTTCCACTAGAGAGACATATTATGAGCTGAAAGCACAGTAAGACGAGACCCACATCACGCGCCCCTAAGTGGACGGTGCTCGCAATGCCAAAAAGTGCCACCAAAAAAAGGCGTTTTTTTTCTGTTCTGTTGTATGTGTGTTTCGTGTTCTGTTGTTTGTGGGAATTGAGTTTTTGTGTTCTCTCTACCTGCCAGCACCGGGACGCTTGTAGAACTCACGGGTGTTGTCGTCGTAGGCGTGCCCGCGGAGGCCAAACTCCCCCTGGAGACCGGCGAGGTCCATTGAGCGGATGTTGTACGGTTTCGCCTTCACCTTCATAAAGTTGTCCTCTGAGACGAAGAAGCACTGCACCTCGACGAGATCACCATCCTTGGTGCGCATCCGCGCCGTGGCAGGGTCTGCGGCCTTGCTCTTATCTCTGTCACTACCCGCAGCGCCGCTGCTGTCGCTGGCCGCCATGTTTCTTTTAGAGCTGGAGTCCGCTGTGATCACGAGCCCCGCGCTGGCGAGGTGGGTAAAGTACGCAGCGCAGGCGAGAATCACGGTGTCCTCGTTGCGGGCAAACTGGAGCAGACGCGTGTAGGCCTCCCCCTTCTTCGCCTGGTAGCGCACCGTGAGAACCTCCTCAAGATTCTCCGTGCCCCAGCCCGTAGTAGTACCTGTGGGGTCTGCCGCGCCCGTGCCGGTGGGGCTGCTCCTCTTTTTGCTGTTCTTGCTGGTGGTGTCGAGGAACTGAAGGAGGGATGTCGCGCGCGTGGCGCAGTCACCGCCTCTGGTGTGCCCCTTCAGCTCCGCAACGACAGCCAGCGGAATAACCACACGCACACGCCACGGGGTGATGTTGCGGGTGTCTTTCCCGTTGCCGCTGTTCGTCGCTGCCGACGCAGCAGCGGTGGGAGAGGAGGCGTTGCGCGTCACGGGGCTCCCGCGGCTGATGCCCTGCTCTGCGGCCATGCGGAGGCAGTGGAAGAAGTCGCTCGCGTTGCTCATGGCAAGCAGGCTGGAGGTGTCAAAAATCAAATATGTCAGCAGCATCGTCTCGATAAAAAATATTAATAAGAGAGAGAGGGTGTGGGGTAAGGGAGAATGGATGTTGGGTGGGTGTTGTCTGTAGTTCTGTCGTGAGACCGCACTTTCTCACTCTCTCTCTGTACGTATTGCTATAGGGGAAACAGAACAGATAATTTCCGTTTATAAAGGAGGAGGAAGGGGGCAAAAGTGAGGCATTCCGTTGTCCAAGAAGATTACACCAACAGCGAAGAGAGACTCAAATGACCGAAAACTGTGGTTTTGCCCAGGAGGAGGGGGCGGGGGGGAGGAAACACACAACATGATCATGCTGCATTTGTGAATAACAGGGAAGGAATTCCGCTCTCTTCTTGGTAGAAAACGGAGTATCCGTCACCTTGCATCCATGTACACGCACATATACACATACACATACACAGATCAGGTCCTTTGAGGTGGGTATCGTTGTTGTCGTTTGCTTTGTTTTTCTGGTCGAGTCGTAGAATGACTTGGGCGTGTGCCCCCGCAGCCGATGGGTCCCTTGGCACTACAGTTGCAGTGTCGTGCCTGGCGGGATGTTCAGCGTGCGGTGGGGGGTAATAGTGGAGGGGGTTGAGAGAGAGGGAAAGGAGGGGGGGGGGGAGGGGGGGGGGGGGAAATGATGAGGAGCACCTTAAAATATCGTGAAAAAAATAAAGTAGCGTGGGAAAAAGAAACACGCGAGAATGGTTGCAACGAACGCATTGGCAATGTTTCAAAAGGAAAAAAATGAAAGAGCTCTAAACGATGACGCTGTTGGGTATGAAGATATATATTTGTAATTGATAAAGCAGAGAAGTAAAGTAAAAAAAGTTTGAAAGAAGTCATGATCGAAAAAATATATAAACACTGGAAAGTACGGATGTGACGGCGCATTCATTCACACAGACGTTAGCAAACATCCATCGCGGCAGAAGAGAAAGGGAACGGAGGGAAAAAAAAGGAAAGAAAGCATATCTGCCCGTCCATCACAATAGTGTCTCTGCCTTTGAATTGTACACTTCGCTTCGGCAATAATATAGCGTTTCCTTCGTTCATGTTCCGAAGAAAAAAAAAGAGAAGATGGGGAGACCACATTGCTTCGGAAGGAGATCAATTCACTCATATATATAGTTTATATAGTTTATATCGTTTATATAGACATGTATACATGTACAGAAGCCTACATTCAGACAATGCATCAAAATGTGTAAAAACGAAAAAAAGTTGTATACAATGACAGGAAAGAACAATGTCGAATATGTCGTGCGGAGGCGAAAATTGAATTGCTGGCGGTTGGCGAGTGTCAGAGAGCGTAGAGGGAGAGAGAGAATATATATATGCACCGTTTTCGTGTCTTTGTTTGTTTGTAGATGTATAATTGTATAGGGAAGGAAGAAAAGTAAAGGAGGAAAAAAAGGTGGTGGGGGGGGGGGGCACGGAGGGTAGAATCGTGAGAGGTGTAGCGTCCACAACTTTGGGAAACGCAGGCACAAAACTCACAGACTCATTTGTGCGATTAGGGGAGGAGGTGGGAGAGGTGGGAGGGGGCTGAAGGTAAAAGTTAAGTAGTGGGGTATTGAATGTATATATATATGTTTATATTCGTAATTTAGAGAGGAGACACAAGTACAGAATAAAAAAGGAAATGGCAGTTGTTGTGGTGGTGGTGGTATTGAGGGGCGGGCGGAGGGGGGGGGGGGCGGTCAGTCTACAAGGAAGAATCATGGAACGAATAGAATGGACAAATGGGGCACCCCCACACATTCACATAGAGAAAGAGAGAATGACATCCTGAAAAGGGGGGGGGGAGGGGAAGAAGAAAGCAGTGATACCACCACCATTGGGGGTGCGTGTATGGTGGTACATATATATTTAGGAAGAGAGGGAGGAGAGTAAAGGACAAAAGGAACAAAAAGCAAGACACGTCGAGCTATCACAATAGATGCTTCACACACATCACCCCTGTGATCAACGACGAGGAAAGTCACGATACGGGATTTCGCAGAAAGTTAAAAAGTCTACGAAACGGTAGTGCTTCTTTTTGTTTATGCGTCCATATAGACCTCCATGTCCTCCTCGTCCTCCCCCGCCGTGTCGTCGTCATACGACTCCACGAAGAAGACCGTATCAGGCGCGAAGCTGACTCTCTCAGAGGCCGCTCCGGCAGCACCGGCAGCAACAGCGGCAGCGCCCGCAGAGCCGCCGCCACCGGTGCGGTTGTTGTAGCTGTCTGCGGTGCTGGTGGACTGGCCGGGGAGGAGAGGGGAGGCCGATGCGGAGCTGCCCTGCTGCGCCTGGACCTTCCGCCCCACCTGCATAAACGTGAAGGAGCCGTTCTCAATGTTGACGCTGCTGAGGCTGTCAGAGTTGCGGGAGGAGGGCCGCGGTCTGCCACCGTCGGGGCTCCGCCGCCCCATCACCGAATCCTGCGTGGGCGTCAGCGTCCTCCGGTGCGTGCTGCTCACGTTGGGGGAGCCGCCTGACAGACTCATGCTGCCGCTGCCCCTCGCGGCCACCTTTTCCAGCCGAAGCATCTCAACCTCGTCAATCACAAGGCTGCGGTCGCCGGGCGACAGCTTCCGCGGCGAGCCAAAGGTGGCGAGCGATTGCGGGGACTCTGTCCGCTTGGGGGGTGCAGACGCCGACGGGGGCGTTTTACGCGGCGCCCCAATGTAGCTTGGTAGCAGCGGGTACTCCTCTTCCTCTTCGTCCTCCTCGTCCTCCTCGTCGTCGTCGACGGGGAGGGCAGAGAGGCACGTCTGATAATTTGTCACCGGCGGCGTCCAGTCGGCCCTG
Organism: Herpetomonas muscarum; assembly: GCA_000482205.1. NCBI lineage: Eukaryota > Euglenozoa > Kinetoplastea > Trypanosomatida > Trypanosomatidae > Herpetomonas > Herpetomonas muscarum. Next base: position 8,294 of record AUXJ01004724.1, read on the forward strand.
CGCTTCCCGTTCGGGAGGCTGCGGCGCCGCTTGTACCTTTTCCGCGCCATCGGATCGGCCCCTTTGGCGTACACGGGCCGGCGCTCAATGATGCCGCGCGACTTTGGGGGTGGGAGGAGGCTGCTCGCCGCTGCGGTGCCGTTCGCCGCGCCACTCCACTTTTGTGCCCGCTCCCACGAGAGGGACGAAGGAGAAGGCGTCGTGCGGCGGACAGCGATGGCCGGCAGCGTCGTCACCTTCTTCGACGACGACGACGGCTGTGTGGCGTCGGTCGTCTTCCGCGCTGCCGAATCGGTGGGGGCGTGCCCGTTACTGAGACGGGGCATCGTTACCGCGTCGGTCCTCGGCGGGGACGTTGGGAGATATGGCAGACCGCCGCCGCTCTGCTGGAGGGAGGGCCTCCGCGGCCGCTGCAGCCGCCCGCTCGGCGTCACATTTGTGGCGTCGTCGGTGCCGCGCCCTGGAGGGGTAACGGACGTCGGGGAAACTGCCGTGCCGTGTGGAACATTTATCCGCAGCGGCTGCGGGGGTGTTGTCGACGTGCGCTGCGCCGCACCTGCGGGGCCGGCTGGAAAGGGCGACGCCATGGGCGGCGAGCTGGACGTGCCTGTCGTTGTCGCCGACGTTGCTGACCGCCACGTCCGCTCCCCGGCGCTGCCGTTGAGGCTCCCGGGGGTGCCGTTCCCCCGCGTCGCCCGCTTGAACAGCGGCGCCGGCTCCGACTGGTGCCGCGCTGCCGCGGTCGCGCCGGTGGTGTTGGCGTTAGCGGAGAGGCTGTAGTCCAATGGGCCGCCACCACCGGCGGCGCTGTGCGCGCGTGTGTGGGTCTTTGCGTCCGCCGCGGCGGCTGCCCCCCGCGGTGGCGGGAGCGGCGTCGGCGACGCCGTCTCCTTCTTCTTCTCCGCCTCCGCCTTCAGCACCGACGTCAGCAGCGTCGACGGCGTCGAGCGCGTGAAGGGGCGCGCGCCGCCAATGTCGTACTCGAGCGGTGTTCTCGTGCTGTAGCTGTGCTCGGGCTGGAGGGGGGAGTTGGTGGCGAGGATGTCGTAATCGTACATGGTGTCCAGCTCACTCCGCTCCGACGGCGCGCCGTGGCTCGAGCCGGCGGTGCTGCTCGGAGACTTTTTGAACACCGCCAGCTTTGCGTATTTGGCCGCGCCGGTGGCCAATCCGCTGATGCCCGGAGAGCCTCTCCCTTTGCTGCTTCCACCTCCCGGTGGTGCTGACGCGGAGGGTATTCTCTGCGTTGCGGTCTTTGATGGGGGTTGCGGCTGCTGGGGCGTTGCCTGCGAGTGAATGATCGCGGCAATGTCGTCCACATAGTCCCCGAGGCACGGCTGGCGCATTGGCTTTCCTACCGTGTACGAGCCACCCTTTTTCGAAGCGCCCCCGTCAGCTCCTGTTGCTGCTGGTGCTTTCTTTGAGAAGGAGGAGACACGCGCGGGAGCGCCGCTGCCTGTGTGTTGGCCCTTCTCCTCAGCCTTGTAGGCCGCCTCGATTATACGCGTCATCTCGTCTTCGTATCCCCTACCCGTGGAGGATAAATTTCTGCCATTCTTCTTCATATGGTTGTGATTCTTGTCGCTGCTGCTGCTGCTTTGTGTGGTGGGCTTCGTTAGACCAGGAGACATGGGCTCCGCTGCCGCGCCCAGTGGCGATGTCATGCCAAAGTAATCGTACCCCCCACGCTGCTGCTGCGGCTGCTGCTGCGGCTGCTGCTCCGGCCGGAATGGGTCGTTGCGGGCGCTCTTGTAGTAGCTGTTGCTGCTGTTGTTGCTGTTGCTGCTGAGCGCCGAGGCGGAGCGGCCGCCCTGCGCGAGCGGCCGGCGTCGCAGTGTCGCGTCGGGGGCGCTGTAGGTGCTGCTGTGCGTCTCGAAAAGGTTCACCAGCTCCTCGAAGCGGCTCATGCCAGTCCCTTGCGGCTGCCCACCGCCTGTGTTGCCCGCACCTGTGTTTCCGCGACCCCCACCGTCGCTTTTAGCCGCGTTGCTGCCACTATTACCGCCACCACTGCTGCTCTTGTTGGCGTTTGTGGTGGCAGCGGCTGCCCCACTGCCGGCGCTGGGTTGCGGGTCTCGTGACGAGCGCACCGTGCGCGAGAGGGGGGCGAGGCCTTCCTCGAAGATGTTCAGGTCGTCGCCCATAATGTCCATCTTACCGGTCGAACCGGCGCCGTGGTCGCCAGAGCGCAGTACTTCCCCAAAGCTGTATTGCAGCGCCCCGCTCTGGCCGCTGCTGGCGATGCTGTTGTTGTTGCTGCTGCTCACGTGCCGCATGCTGAATTGCGTGTAGTCCCCGCTAAGGGACGGCAGCGGCCCCGACACCGACTTGTGAAGAGGGGAGGAGGATGTACCGGCTGCCCCGGCCCCGGCACCCGCGCCGCTGTGTGTGCCGGCGGCTGTGACGGCTGTGGGGATGGTGCCGCTGCGGGAGGCCCCAGCGATGGAGTCCCAGTGATCAATGGCAAAGGAGGGGAAGTCGGTGGGGCTGCTGTCGTCAAGATCCGGAGACCGCATCGGCGCCGTCGCGAGGGAGGGGCTTCCACTGTACCACAGAGAGAGAGAGGGAGGGAGAGATATGTCTATTGTGGCCGTTACAAAAATGTCGCGCACCTGTCTTGAAGAAGAGGAAAGGGGAAGGAGGGGGGAGGCGAAAGTGAGCAGTGAAGGACCGAAGGGGGAAATCAACAAAGAAGGGAAACTATGTGTCTCTAAAAAGGAATGAAACAGAAAGATATGGAGGGGGGGGGGGGAGGCGGAAAACAAGAAGACAGTGGGAGAGAGGATGAAGGAAAGGAAATGAAAGGGGAAGAGTAAAGGGACGACAGGCGGGAGGGGGTGCTATCCTCCTTCACGGTTCTTTCCCGAGTAACGAATGAATATAGAAGAACTGGGAAAGAGAGAGAGCAGACAAAAGGTAAAAAAGGCAGAAAAGTAGAAATACTCAGAAAATACACGAAAAGGAACTAGAATGGGAGGAGAGAGGAGTGTAGGGAACGAATGATATATAATATATATATATATAT
>AUXJ01004746.1:0-12202 GCA_000482205.1 Herpetomonas muscarum
CAGACGAAGTGGGCCCGTCCTTGACGCCCTCGCGCGCGGCATCCCTCCCCTGCTTCGGCTTCCACGCCTGACAGAAAAACGTCAAAGTTAGCCAACGTCTCACCCTTGGTCTCCGCCTCGATCCCTAGCTGGGCTGTTCTCAAGACACCAATAACCTTCCGCCACCCTTTCCCCTCCGGTACAGACACCTCCGTCCTCATGCACTCCTCGCTCCCATCGGGCCTAAGCACGACCGTGACGGCAACATCAACGTCTGTGGCGTTCCTCACTGTGAGTAGGTACGTACCGTCCTCGAGGTTCTTCTTCTTACGGAACTTCTTCACGCACTTCTCGGAGGTGCAGCTGCTACCTGAGAGGAACACTATGGGTCCATATGTGTGAGTCAGCGGTTCGACTTTCTGCTGCAGGTCGTCCACCGCCGACAGCGAGAGAACAATCTTGTCCATCTTGCGTATGACGCCCTTTTGACGCTCAAGGTACGCCTTGATCTTCGACTTACTGCGCTCCACCAACCTCTTCCGTGTCTCCAATGTGTCAGGGGAGTCGCCCGAGCCGTCGTTTGCCGAGACGCGGACATAATTGAACATCAACAGCAACCTCTGGTAGTCATCGTAGATGATGCTGTATTTCCGCAAAACGCTACAGAGTTCCTCCTCTTCGAGCTTTCCCTCCTTTATCTGCATCACTGTGTTGGCAACGCAGTCTTCGTTAATGTCAATCCGGTCCGCCAACTTCAGCGCATCATCAAAGACCTTTGCGACGGTCATGAGGGAAACACGGTAGGGTGCAGATAAAGTGCCTCGAAATTATTAACAAGCAAACAAAAAAAGAAGGAAGATTAGCACAGTTGCCTACCTGCTAAATTGGGTAGAGAGACTTCCACTACTTGTCGGGCTGAACGACGCTACTTCAAAACTTCACGACTCGGTGGACAAGTAAGCGCGGCAATGCGTGTGCGGACAGGCTCTCGCTTCCGTCTGTCTGTCTCTGTCTCTCTCTCTCTCTCCCTCTCGCGCTGTTACTCTGAACGTCTGGGGTGCGTCCGCCTCGTTAGGATCACGAGCGTCTCTATGTCGATCTGTTTCCCTCTCTATTTTCCTTCTGCCAGCTACTGGTTCAATTACTGCACCTACCAGAATATATATATTATTATATATATTGGGAGAGGGGGGGGGGAGCGATAAAAATGGAAATAAATGGTGTCAAACTGCAGAATGGGCGAATGGAGAGAGGAGCAATGAATATTAGGGACGCAAGTACATGTTTGTATGTATATACATGTATGACGCATGGAAAGAACTTAGAGAATATAAGAAAGCATCTAGTGCAATAATAATAAAAAACATAATTTCACGAACTGAGACAGGGGCCCCTACTCCGCACTTTTTTTTGGGACAGATCGACAGAGCAAGGATAAGGCGAGGCAATAGCAAAAAGTGAAGGAGGGCCTGTAGTCCTCGGCCCGCCCCCCACTCCCTCCCAACACATACAAAAGGGTGTGGAGGTTGGGATCAGTTACTGCTCTGTGAGTTATATCGCTCCGTTGTTTTCCTTTATAGTACTTCAGCTGCACCTGATGGCAGGCAGCAAGACTGACATCGTCGTCCCAGTTTCCACCGTACACCAAACAGCCGGGGAAGCCGCATTCGCTCAATTCCGTCCCGGAGTTGGACAATAGCCCCATCTCTTTTGCCTCTGCTTTATGTTTAGAAAATGGGAGTCGAGGACGGCCCAGCAAGGAGTGCACCCCCCCCCCCCCCCCCTACGAGAAGCTTGAGATGCCCCGTAACATCGTCGACGATGCTCTTCGGTCCCGGCCCAACCGCGACGACCGTTTTGCTATTTGGCGCGATCTGCGTGCGACCCGCGTCACGGATAACGTAGTACGGCAACCCATGCTCCTTGGCCGCCCTCGCGACGCTCAGCATCGTCTCCTCATCGGGGCACTGCAGCGCCACCTTCGAGCACCCAACGAGGCGCCAGGCCTCATACCACTGCACCCACCGCGCGCCCTGCTCGTCAAGCTGGAGGCCGCTGCTCTGCTGGGAGCGGAGGCTCGCCAGCTCCTCTACAACCGCCACCGCCGCGTGGGCGCACTGCGCGGCGATCTTTCCGGTGCCCATTTTGAGGTCCTTCCGCACGACAAGAGTCATCTTCACCTCCTCCCCGGTGGCGAGGAAGGAGGAGGCCTCGCGGAGCTTGCTGCTGGCCTTTCCCCAGAACGGGAAGCAGCTGCGCATCACGACGAGGGTGCTCGCAACCCCGACAAGGAAGCTAACAAGGAACACTAGAATGGTGGTGGATGTTGCCGCGGCGGGTTCAACGCTATTCGCCCCGGAGGAGATCATCAACGACAAGGACGGATCGGTAGATCCACACGCAAACCCACAGAAGCGCAGAAACAAAAGGTGCAAAGATAGCAAAAAGAAAACAAATCTATAATCGGCACCGCAACAAGCTGACTGTCAACGTGGTTAAACAAACAGAAACTACAGCACGAAAAGTTGGAAACAGGGAGAGTTGTAGGAGAGTCGGGTGGATTGTTTCCGTGGAAAGTCGTCGAACAAGACTGTTCTCTAAAGCCACAGAATGTCCATGTACGGCAGCACAATTGAGTACACACTCAAGCATATCCCGTCTCTTTTTTGGAAGTCTACGATCCGCTTGTGATGCTGACTTTTTTCTTCACGTTGATTCCGAGGGCAGAAGACAGCTCCCGAATCGTCAGCCAACACCCCTATACAAGGGAGGAGGAGGAGGAGTGAGACGTGAAAACTTGGCGCACGCTTTCATTGTTCTTCTTCTTCTCTTTTCTCGGTGCCACCTATCCGCAGGAATAACGAATAGCTTCTATATAAGTGCCGACGCAATCCTTTGCGCAACCATACGAGGGTATCAGCAAAGGGGAAGGAACACAGCGCACATGACACCAACAATGCCACAGAGCAACTCTCGGGTGTGTGAGGGTAACCTCATTTATTTCAATCGCTGGAGTCTGCCTGTGACTAATAACAAAAATACCGAGGAGCACTTTCAGACGGGAACGGCCAGTAAAGAAAAAAAATACTGTAGGATGCCACTGAACGGGATGTGTTGAGATGTTCGAGGAAAACACACATTCGGACGGAAAGTGTACAAGACATCGCGTTCGCAACTGAACAGCCTCCCCAGGCGTATGGATATATATATATTTAATGGATGGGGGTTTCCATCATCATGCCTCCCAGTCCGTTTGCCATGGAGCGGTGCGGAGTGCAGTCACTTGGCCGGGTGGCGCTACCCGACTCGGAAAACATCACCGGCCCACCGCCGTCGCCGCCGCCGCCGCTCACCGTATTGCAGAAGAGGACGATGAGCACTGTGACGTTGTCGGCGCTGGCCAGGTCGTGCACAGCGTGGTTTGCGAGGCCGCTGGCCGCCCGCTGCACCGCTCCTCGAACGGTGCAACCGCCCGGGATCGCGCTCGCGCTGGCGACGGAGGACGCCATGCCCGTCGTCGTGGCAGCAATGCCCACAGCGGCTCCAGACGCCGACGACGGCCACGCGCAGGAAATTGTGCGGGATGGTGTGGAAAGAAAGCTGCTCTGGGCGCCGGGTCGGGATGGCCTGGCGGGACCCATGTTGGCGGAAGCGCAAGGGCGATTACTGCTATTATTATTGTGGTGGTGGTGATGGTGGTGGAGGTTGCTGCTTCCGCCCAGCGGCAGCTTCGACGCGCCGCGCCGTGTTGCACACGACGCTGGCAGCTCAACGGAGAGTGTGTCGGAAATGCTGTGCTGATGCTCGTCGTGGTCACCGGCCGTTGTGTGCAGCACCGTCGGCAGCGCGCTCATCTGCAGCGTTGTCACTGGGCAGCACGGGGAAGCAAAGGTCGGCGACCACGTCGGCGAGGATTGCTGTTGGTCCTGGCCACCCTCCGCCCCCTCCCCGCCATCGACGCCAGCCGCGGCAGTGGCCGGTTCAGGTGGCTGCACCACAAGAACTTTTTCCGCCGCAATAGCAGCAGCAACAACTGCCTTGCCGGTATCCTCCGCGACTGGGCGCAACGGATGCGGACGATCGGCAGCCTCCGCGCGAAGGACAGCGGCCACCGACTCGCAGATGGCTGTCGCCGCGGGGTCGTCGCCAACTTCGCGCGTGGAGGGCTGCTCCGGTGATCCAGACGAGAGAAGGTCCTCAGCGGACGACAACATTTCCAGCGCACGCGCGACTGGCACCGTCGCCGTCCCCGCCCCCTCCCTCGCTGGGCTGGCGGTGCGTGCCCGTCGACTGGCCGGGGGCGAGCGGCTGCCCGACGCAGCAGCAGTGCCTCCCTCGCCGCCGGCGCCACTACCGTTGCCCGCTGCACTTCCGTTCTTCTCGTGAGGTCGCGACTTTGGGGAGAGGCCGTAGGGGCCGGCGCGGTTGGCCATCGATGCGCAAAACTCCAGAAGCATCTGCTGCTGCTGCTGCTGCTGCTGCTGCGCGTCGCTGTCGCGGCGTCCGGACGCGAGCATCGCCGGCGGCACTCCCACAAGAGCGGCCGCGCCTGAGCCCGCGTTTGGTGGTGGCGGGGCGCTGGGGGAGGCGTCGGTTGGCGTAGCGAACAGCGGAACGTGGAACAGCCGCACGGAACTCTCCCTCCACGGGCTGCCCGCGCCCCCACCTGCGGCGCTGCCAGCGATCCGGCCTGCTGCGGTGTCGGAGAGGCTCCCCAGATAGTCAGGTCGAGCACCGGGCAGAGCCGACCTGGAGGAGGAGGAGGAGGGCTGCTGCTGTGGGTGGTATTGCTGCTGCTGCTGCTGCTGCAGCCACGGGGTGCGCGACGGGGTCGACGGGAACAGTGACAGGGATGACTGGCGCGAGGGCGGTGGCCCACGCGTGTGCTCAACAGTGAACGGACCGCCGCCGTTCGCGCCCCTGTCGCACTGCGAGGACGACTGCGTGCATGGGCTGCGCTGCGTACTCCCCTGGGCCGCCTGAGCCGCCAGCGCCTCCCGCAGGTGCGCGGCGACAAACTCGACGACGCCCTTGGAGCTGATGCGGTCCCACACGCCGTCGGAGGCTATCACCAAAAAGTCACTTGTGCGGACGTCGCACTCGTAAATGTCAGCGACGTTGCTGATGACGTTGCCGGTCGTCTTCCTTTGCTGCTGCTGCTGTCCGTGGCACCCACCGCTGCGGGTGTCCTCTGTCTCTGACGCGTTGTTCATGTCGGGGCTGGGACCGCCGTCCCGAGCCGTCCACCACGAGCTGGGCTCCCCCTTCATGCGGAAGTCGCCCAGGCCGCGGGTGACGTCCAGCGAACCGTCGACGCGGTCGAACTCCACGGTGCCGCCATTTGCTAGGACCCGCTCCCGCTCCGTCTCGTAGCGGCCAATGCGGTGATCCTGCGTCTCCAGCAGCAACTCCCCGGTAAGCGCGCTACCAACGACGGCGCGGCTGTCGCCGAGGTTGGCGATGCACAACCGCAAAAAGTCGACCCCCTCCTCCGGGGCCGCTCCGCCGCAGACGCTGTCGGCGTCCGATGCACAGGGGGCGCTCCGCTCAGAGTTCACGTCAAATGCACCGCTCCCACCACCGTGCGTGGTGCGGCCCGCCTCATCTAAGGGCGTACCGCCGCAGTCGACGGGGGAAAATCCAGCCACCGCTGCGGTCGACGACGGCAGCTCAAACGAATCGACCCGCCGCACGGCGCAGTCCCCATGGAGCATTTCGGCCCCACTCGCGCTGGATGGCCCCCGCGACGCCGGCGCCCGCCGCCCGGCCAGCGCAGTTGCGCAGCCAACCGCCGGGGACGATGGCCGGCGGGTGAGAAACGGCGAGCGGTGGCACGCAAAGGAGACAGTGCCGCGGTCGCTGCGAAGCCCCACCACGCACGAGTTCCTCATGGCATCGGGCGACGAGTCTACCCCCTCCCCTGGCGCCACCTTGGGTCGCGAGGGTGGCGAGCGAGACGGTGAGCCGTACGCGGAGCGGCGGCGGCCCGCACCTGGGGTAGCTGCCCACCCCACGGCCCCGTCCGCGCCCGCCAGGGACAGCGGCGTCCCGCCACCCTCCGCCCTGTCGCGCTTCGCCGGAGTGGCAAAAAGCGCGCGGTGGTGCGGGGGCACCTCCGCTTGTTCGGCGGCATTACGGGCAGGGCGCCGCGTTTCGGGGATATACAGTGCAGCGATGCAGGCGGTGGAGCCGGCGTCGGACCCCTGCTTCCCTCTAAGGGCGTCGAACAGCGTCACGTCAAGATGGAGGAGAGACTGCACCAGCGCCGCGCTGATGGCGCGTTGCTCTCCGCTGTCCTCCGCGTCGTCTAGCTCTGCCCGCTTGTCATCCCACTTGCTGGAGCGACACCTCCTCTCCGCACCGGCATCGGCAATATCGTCATCGTCGTCGTCAGTGCATGATTCGAACAGCTGTGCGTGGGCCCTCGGCCGCTCTCCTGCGGAGACGCCGTCCCGCGCCACAGCGATGCGGTGCTTGGCGTGGTACTGCTGATAGGCCAACTTGAAGTGCTCGAGGAAGTACTGCGACGCCTTCAGCGAGACGGCATCGCCATTGTGCCCGTCAAACACACCGAAGCAGCTCAGACGCCGGAGTGTCGTCGTCGTCGCGCTCCCCTGCGGCACCGCGGCAGATCCTGCTGCTGTCGCCGGCGACGACGCTGGCGTGGTCGACTGTGGCAGAAGCGGCGGCGTTCCGGTTGATGCACCTTTAGCCGCGGAGGACCCCCGGGAGGCGGGGAGCCGCAGCGGCGTCGCCACCGACTCCTTTAGCGCATCCTCAGACTCCGCGAGGTCGACGACAATGTCGGGGAGAATGACGTAGTTGTCCTCCTGGTGGCTGCGGCTGCCACGAAGCGACGTACAAGCGTGGTAGGGGCACAGGGGCAGCCGCGTGCCACACCCGAGACGGTCTGCCAACACGTCCGCGTCCAGGGCCGAGCTGCTGCTGCTGCTGCTGGCACAACTCAGGTTGTTCGCTGACCGCCGCCGCGCCATCTGCGGAGAGGTGCCATCACCGTCGCGGTTATGCGTATCGGACGCCTGGCCCTTGACGCGCGTCTCATCACCATCTTCCATGGTACGGGGCAAAAACAGAGTGAAGCCATCCACATTTGGCCCGGGCGAGGAGTCCCCATCGGGGACGTGCACATTTATGACGGACGTGTCCTCCACCGCGTGTTTGCTTGTGCTGCGGTCCGGCGAGGGGCTGTGCGCCTGGAGAACCAGCCGACAAGTTGGATCGGCGACCGGCCGATTGTCACTAGTGCCAGCGTCAATCTGCTCCGCTGGGTTCATTGAACCCATCTCGCTCGTCGGGTGCTCTGCGCCGGACGCTGTGGGAGGTGGCCACGTCTCCTCCTCCCCGACCCCCTGTTGCTTCTCTATGCTTTGCGCAGTTGTGAAATCCTTCTTGGCCTCGCCGCCACTACCACGCTGCGCCGTTTCGACCGTCGGTAGTGGCTCATCATCAGCGCTCTCCGTCCGCGACGACGGCAACACAGCCTTCAGGGCCACACCGTCGACAACACTTTCGCCGTCAGTCATCGTGGCTGCCGGCGACGACGCTGTGGCGTGCGCTTCTGCACCCTGAGAGGCGGAGTTGTCGTTGCAAATGTTTGTGGCCGCGGTGCCACCCCCCTCGTCAAGCTGCAGTGGGGCTGACGCCACCGGCGACAGCGGGGAGCCGTAGGAAAGGAGCGTGGACGCCAGCGGGGAGGCCCACGTCGCGGAGTTGGTCACAGATGTGGCCCCGGTCGGACTCACAATGTCGTCGACGGCGCCACCACCCGTGTCCCGCAGCTTCACACCACCCCCACCACGACCACGCACCAGTGCAGCGCGCCTATCGGCGGCCATCTTGTTCGGCTGATGGGCAGTAAGCGGCGGCGTCGGTGGGACGGACTGCTGCGGTCTACGGACGACCGGTTGCGGCGCGGCAGCGGTGTTGCTCCGCGGCGACCGCGTCGCAGCAGCACCAGCACCCCCGCGTCCGTGGCGCCGCGTCGCTTTGTTGCTGCCTCCCCTCACGAGTGAGCTCGTCGTGCTGCTGCCTGCCTGAGACGCACACAGCCCCCCACCAGCCGCTGCCGCCGTGGCACGAAATGAGGAGGCCAGATCGATGGTGCTGCCACCCGCGCTGCTGGCGACGCGCCCGCGCAGCTTGCGACGGTTCGCCGCCATGAGCGAGGTGGGCGGGCCGCGGGCGACAACGTCGAACTTTGGGGCCGTCTGAAACGGACACGGCGAGAGCGGCGTGCGGAGGCCGTACAGGTCCTCGTCGTCGGTGCTGCGATCCCCGTCGCGGTCCGTCACGAGCGACGGGAGCGGCAGTGTTGCATCGTCGATGGAGTCATCGCCGTCGTCGCCATCGCGGCTGCGCTCCATGTTGGCGAAGAGGGAGAGCACCTCCCTATCAGCGCCGCTGCTGCGCGCTACCTGCGAGAGTGCCCACGACAGCGACTGGCGGGAAGCCTTACGCAAGTGGCCTTGCCCCTCCGCGACGCGGGGGGCGGCCTCGCGGCGGTGCGGCCAGTCGGGGGCGGAAGAGGAGGACGTGGACGGCGACGTGGGCGTTGACGGCTGCGACACCCGCCGCGACGAGCCCCACAGCGGCGACGCGCTCAACCGCACACGGCCGCTGTGCTGCTGCTGCTGGTGACCTCCCTCGTCAGCCTCCATCGCCCCACATAGCCGAGGCGCAGAGGTGCGAATAGGCGGAGGTGGCGCAGGGCCCGCGGGGGACGGCACGCTTGCTGTCGCGCTGTCAGGAACAGTCGACGGCCCGCGGGTACGCTGCGGTCGCTCCTCCCACGGGAAGAACTCTTCTTCTTCTGGCAGTGGGTGATTCAGACGCTGTTGATTCTGCTGGTGAGCTGCCTGCGGTGGGGGCGGGGGCGGTGGTAGGGAAGAGGGACCAACACACGCGCTCTTCTCGTCCAGTCCGGCCGTCTCTTCCGGTGCTGCGACACCCACCCCCCGCCCATTCGTAGCCTCTCCCTCGCTGTCGGAATCCCGGAACAACCGGCGGGTGCTGCCCCGCGCCGCTGCATCACCCGCCAACGTTAGCGACACTGGGACGGGTCTGACATCGCCGCCGCCGCCGCCGCCGCCGTGCAGCTGCACGCGGGCGGGGACGGGCCGCAGGACGACTGGCGCGCCGATCGGTGAGAGGTCGAGGTCGTGCCGCGCCGCGCTGGCGTCCACCGTCCGCGAGAATGAAATGCTGGCAAAGCTGGAGATGGTTCGGGTCATGTGCGTGCCGTCCTCGTCGTCGCGGCTGGCGCTGTGGCCGTGGCGACGCTGCCGCGACAGCGTATCGCCAAAGGACCCCTCCTCAGCCGCTGGCTGCAGCAGTTCCTCTGCCGTGGCCATGCTCCGCGCCGTGGAGGCACTCAGGTGACACCGCGACGGGGGCAGCCGCGCGAGCCACGCCCCGTCGCCGCCGCGGCGCACCGTTGCCGTGACGCTCTCGTCGTCGAGCTCGTTGGGATCCGCGCCGCACTCGCCCGAGGCGTAGCGGCCACTGGACTGCTCCGCGACGCTGGCAAAGGCGAAGGCGTTGCAGACGCTGACGCTCGCGTTGGCGGTGCGGCCCTCCACCCCCTCCCGTGCAGCCCCCTCTTCCTCCTCCTCCCCGTCCCCCACCTCGGTGGCGTCGCCGTGCAGAAAGTGGCTGTGGTTGTGGCTGGTGTGTGTGTTGCTGAGGGAGCTGCCAAAAGCGAAGTGCGCCTGCGCCTGCGTCGTGCTGGGGGCGGGCGGGGAGCGGCCGCCATCGCCCGCAGCGGCGGCCGGCCACGCACTACCAGCGACCGCATCGCCGCCCCACACGCCAGCCGCCTCGGGCGGCACAAGGCCGACGACGCCGCTCGGCTGCGAGGCGATTAGACTGCGGAACGGCAACGGTGGGCTGCTGGCGACGGGGCTGTCCTTGCGCCCAGCGGCCGCGCCCGGCTGCCAGCGACCAGACGTCGCGGCGGAGGGGGTCTGTGGGACGGAGGGGCGGCCGCTGGTGAGGGCGAAGCTGCTCGTGCGTGTGCGTTGCGGCGCGGGCAGCGGCGCCCCGCGCAGCGACACACCCGCCGCGCCGACGGCGTCCTGCGGGTCAAGGAAGACGGTGCTGCCGCTCCGCACGGACGACAAGGGAGACATGCAGCGGCTGCCCCCGTCGCGGACGGCGCGCGCGTGCGGCGTGCTCCGCTCCAGCGCCTGCTGAAACGCCGACGACGGTCGCGGGGGGGATGGTGACACGATGGCGCCGTCGACCGAATACGTCGCAAGGCGGGCCGGAGAGGTGGGGAGCAACAGCGGCGTTGGCGACCAGGGGGCGATTTCGCCCCGCGGTACTGTCACTGCGCTGGTAGGCGTCGCGCCGAGACGGGGGCTGCTTCGGCGATCTGCCGTGCCGTCCATGGCACCCGTGCCGTGGTGCCGCTGCGTGAGCGCGGCGGGGTAGGAGTATGTCAGGCCCGCCGCCCCCGCCCGACACGCCGCGGAGGGCGGAGAGGGCATCGCCACGGGACTGCCACCACCGTCACCGGGGAACGGCGGCGGCAGTGGGGACGCGAACGCCAACGCGGTGGGGTCGAGGCGCTGGTGGCGCGCCTCCCCCGTGATGGGCACGGGCGGCCGCTGCCGACCTCCCGCCGCGGGGGATGCTACAACGGCGTCGTCACCGTCCTCGTCCTCGAAGTCAAGCGCCGCGGCGCTGTCGAGCAGCTCCCGACTCAGCGCGCGCGGTGGTGGCGTCGACGGCGGCCCCCGCTGCCCTACGGCGGCGCCGCGCTCGCTGGTCGAGCTGCTCGAGAGCGTCCCGCCACTAAGCCATGTGGCGCTCCCCACCGCGGCCGGGGCGGAGGCGGAGGCGGTGGCGAGGGAGAGGCATGCGCGCGCGGCTTGCGGGCCCGGCGCCAGCGGGGAGGCGTCCCCGAGCACAGTCGTGCTGTGGAAGATGGACGTGCGGCGGCTCGAAAAACCGGTCGCGAGGGACGTAGCCGTCGCCGTCGACGGCGAGCCCACGGATGGGGTTTGTACGGCATTCACGGAGAAGAGGCTCGAGCGGCGCAAGGGTGGCGGCGGCGGAGGCATCGCCATGCGCCGGCCCCCAAAGACCCACGCGCCATCCGCGGTGGTGGCTGTGCCGGTGATGGTCGCTGCGCTTCCGCCCACCTCGTCTGAGGCGCTGCTGCTGCCACCGGCGTCGGTGGCACTTGCCAGCCACGTGGCGGCCTCGTCTGCCACTGCCGCGGCTGCAGGGGTCGGCCCCGTCGTCGTCGTGCCCGCTGGCGGCACTGGTTGTGCGGCTGTGTTGGCGGTGGCTGGTAGCGTAGAAGCGTCCCCGTCGGAGTTCTCCCGCGCGCTGCTCGTCGAACTCAGCTGCTGCCCAACCGCCGCCCCGGCTCCCTTCACCGACGGCGCGCCCGACTGTCGCTCCACCGGCCGATTATCGACCACCTCTGCTGCCTCATCAGCGGCTGGAACAACGTGCCTGCGACCTCGGCCCCTGCTGGCACTGCTGCTGCTGCTGCTGCTGCTGCAGGTGACGTGGCCGTCGAGTGTGTGAGTCGGTGGTGAGAGCGGCGCGCTAACATTAACCTCTGCCCCGTCGCCGTCGCAGTTAGTATTATCAACGTCCGCAGTCCGCTGCTGTTCTCGACGATGGCGTGGCTGCTGCTGCTGCTGCTGCACCTGCATCGAAAAGGGACGACGAAATGGGGAGATGGAGAGAGAGGCGGGGAGAAATGAATAAGCGGTAGAAACACCCGATGCCGTGTTGGTATTTCTATTTCTTTTCCGTCGCTCTTGTTCTGCCTCTTTGCTACTGGGCAGCGTTCTATAATGTCGAAGTGTATGTATATGTAAAGGCCCCTGTGTATCTGCTGTCTCTGCGTGTCTGTGTATCTGTGTGTGTGAAGGGGGGGGGGGTTGTGAATCGTTTATGGAGCGATCGAGGAGAGGTACCCTCTTTTCTACGAGTCTATCGCCTCCTCTATCCTTTCTTGGGCGTTGTATCCCCTCTCTTTTTTTTCTCTACGTTCCCTCACAAGGCAGACACACACACGACGAAAAAAAAATACGGTAGAAGATGTCAGCAGTGTTATGCGGCGACCCCTCCCGACGACGACATCCACACGCCCAACGTTATCGCCTGCAGTCTCTGCGACGAAAGCCCTTTTTCTCCGTTGTCCGTAGCGCAACAGAGAGAGAGGGGGGGCTTTGAACGACGC
>AUXJ01004765.1:0-12872 GCA_000482205.1 Herpetomonas muscarum
CTTTCACCGTTTTAACTTTATTTTTGTTTCTTCACTCGGCGTCCAGCTGCCCCCCCCCCCTCCTATCTTTTCCCTCTTCCCCCACACTTTCTTCCCTTCTTCCCTTCTTTCTCCCTC
Source organism: Herpetomonas muscarum (assembly GCA_000482205.1). NCBI lineage: Eukaryota > Euglenozoa > Kinetoplastea > Trypanosomatida > Trypanosomatidae > Herpetomonas > Herpetomonas muscarum. Next base: position 118 of record AUXJ01004765.1, read on the forward strand.
CCCCCGCGCGCGCAGTTGTCGACAGACCTTGTTTGCCACGGATCAGATGAGGCGCGTCCACACTGCGCACACTGGCGAGCGTGTGCATTACCACATATACCTTTTTATTCAAAGCTCGAAACGGAAAGGAATTAAACCTTTTATAGCACAGGCACTGTGTCTCTCCTCTAGGAGTTTTACCCTTGAACCGGCGTGAGTAAGGAAAGTAATCCCCCAAAAAGGGTGATGGTCTCCCCTCCAACAGCACTATCACGTCCACGTTGTGCTCTCTTATGTCCTCAATTATGCTGACAGATCCCTCTCTCTCTCTCTCTGTGTGTGTGTATGTCAAGGAGTGAAATACCCTAACTGCGCTCCGTTCTCCATCTTCTACTTCGTTAATGCGTCTATTGTAAAGAAGAAGGAAAAGTGTATTTGTGTTTCTACCAGCTACGGGCCGAAAAAGGAAGAGAGGCAGCATCGGCTGAAGTACGCTCTTTCGCTCTCGCAGAAGCTGGTGTGCGTTTGCCTGTGGTCTGTGCGCCGTTCCGCCTTCAGCAATGGACATGGAGGAGAAGTTTTTGAAGGCCCGCCAGGAGCGGGAGGAGCAGCGGCTCGGGCGCGCCAAGGAGGTGTCCGAGGCGACGGTGCAGCGCCAGCTCTTTGACGATCAGGCGACGGAGCTGGAGCAGAAGGCCGAGGCGCTGCTGAAGGACGGCGATGGGGAGAAGGCGCAGGCGGTGGTGAGTGAGCTGCGTGCGCTGGTGCTGGACGCGTCGGGCAGCGTCAACTTGACAGCGCACGACATGGCCAAGGCGAATGCCACCGTCGCCCGTCTGCAGCAGGCCGTCGACGGCACGCGGCAGGCCTCGCCGCTCACCAGCAGCACCGGCGCGCGCCGCTTCAAGTTCTCAAAGAAGGTGAAGGAAAGCAACGTCGTCGCGCCAGCAGCCCCCGTAGCGGAGGCGGAGGCCGTTGATCCGTCCACTGGCGGTGCCAAGACGGCTGCGGCCGGGTCGCAGGGCGCCACGTACGGACCCGCCAGCGAGGGCGTCGTCTTTGTCCCGCACTCCTCCGCGGCCTTCATTCAAAACTGCACTGACTGCACGGTGCTGGCCGTCCCCATCGCCGGCTCTGTTTTCGTGTCCAACTGCAGCCGCTGCCGCCTTTACGTGAGCTGCCATCAGCTGCGGATGAAGGACTGCCACGACGTGGACGTGTACGTCTGGTGCGCGTCGACGCCGATCATCGAGCACAGCGAGGGGATGCGCTTTGGGCCGTACCAGCAGTGGTCGGGGCTGCTGCAGTCGACCGTGACCGTCAACGGGCAGCGCGTCGCGCACGCGACGCACGGGGAGTGGGTCCATCAGGTGGGCGGGATCGAGGACCTCGAACGCACCAAGGCGCTGTACACCACTGTCGACGACTTCCAGTGGCTCAAGAAGACGCAGAGCCCGAACTGGCGCATTCTCGCCGACGAGGAAATGAAGGAGGCCACCGAGACGTTCCCGCCCGAGGCGCAGTAATCACACACGCCCGTCGCACCTCCTCTCTCTTTCCCTCTTGCGTTGGCCGCAGCGCAGAGTTATGGACCCCCCCCCCCCCAAGAAAAAAAGCAACATCCCAAGGGGTGAAAGCCACATACACATGCACACATAAACACCTACATGAGAACCCAACCAAAGAAGCGGCTTAGATTCACGGCGAATGCCCCCCCCCCCCCCTCCCTGGAACGATGGGGCCGCAATGACCCGCGCCTGGCCATTTAAAGATACGTTTGTAGGAACTCCCTATTTAACCAGCAAAAAAAACGCAAGTTCACGTCCCTCCTTTCACACCACCTCTCTCTCCTCTCTCGTCTGCGCCGGTAGGTGTATCATTTTCCTTTTGTTCTTTGCTTCGCTCAAGTTGGGCGGTAGGCTATCGAGTATCCCCCCCCCCCCCCACTACACAGAGAGACACGCCATCTCCCCAGCATAGGGTTTGTGGGAGCCATTTAGCACACTCTGTTTTCCTTTGGCTGTAGCCTCTCGGTACTGTACGTTCCCTTTTTAGATTGAACCGAGCCTTTGGGGTAGCTTCATACACAGACCCACATCCACAGACGGAACCACATATATATATATATATATAATCTGCCAAAAAAAATATTTATACAAACTCCCACTTGTCCCCTCACGCACATCCGCGGCCATGAATTTGCGTAACCGGAAGAGTGAAAAGAACAAGGAGGCGCTGCGCCGTCTCGCGCAGAAGGACGGCAACAAGCTGTGCTTCGACTGCGGCACCCGCGGCCCGCTCTATGTTGTCACGAACTACAACATTCTAGTGTGCTCGACCTGCAGCGCGGCGCACCGCTCCCTGCAGCACAAGGTGAAGGGCATCTCCATGTCCGAGTTCACCGACGAGGAGGTGATGGGCGTCACGGTGTGTGGCAACGACCGCGCGGAGCGGATTTGGCTGAGCCAGTTCCGGGGTGACCGCCCCCGCCCCGGCCACGACCGCAGCATCTTCACCTTTGTCGAGACGGTCTTTGACCGCGGGACGTACAAGAACAGCGCGGAGCTGCGGGAGATGGAGGCAGACATTAAGGAGGCACTGAACCCCTCCGCAAAGAAGCCGGCGGCAACACCGCCCCTGTCGCAGCCCCCGGCGGCACAGTCCGCTCCAGCGCAGCCCGCCGTCGCCACGCCGCCCGCCCCGCAGCCTCCACAGCAGCAGCCGGCCCAGCCCCAGCAGCCGCCGCCGCCGCAGCAGCAGCCCCCGCCAAAGCCCCATGACGTATTCGACGACATCTTCGCCTCACCGGTGGCTCCCCCTCCCCACCCCCTCAACAGCAGCAGCAACAGCAGCAGCAGCAGCAGGCCCCACCGGCGCAGTGGGGCGCGCCGAGCAACGGCAACGCCGACTTCTTCAACGCCCCTCCACCGCAGCAGCAGCAGCAGCAGCAGCAGCAGCAGCAACCGACAGGCAGTCCGCCAGCGGCTGGCGCACCGAAGATTCGGATCCTTAGTGTTTCCAACACCTCTGGCATGCATGCGCCGAGTCCCAACTCGCAGGGGGCCCCGCAGCAGCAGTGGGGAGGCGGGAGTGACGCCGCCCCCAGCACTGGGTCCAGCCCGCAGCCCCCGCCGAACCAGGGCGCCGCGGCCCCGGCTGTCTCCATGACACCGCCATGGGGACCGCAGCAGCCCGGCCCACAGTCGTGGAACGCTGCCCCACGGATGCCCTGGGGACAGGCACCCGGGCCGCAGATGGCACCGCAGCAGAACTGGAACCAGGCCCCCCCGCAGCAGCAGCAGCAGCAGCAGCAACAGGTGGCACCGCAGCAGCCATGGGGCCAGCAGCAGCCTCCCATGCCGCAGCAGCAACAGCAGCCATGGGGCCAGCAGCAACCTCCCATGCAGCAGCAGCAGCAGCCATGGGGCCAGCAGCAACCTCCCATGCAGCAGCAACAGCAGCCATGGGGCCAGCAGCAGCCTCCCATGCAGCAGCAACAGCAGCCACCGTATAACAACAACTACAACGCGGGCCCCTCTCAAATGAACTTTTTCCAGGCCCCGCAGGCTGATCCGTGGAACGCGGGCGCGCCCATGATGATGGGGCAGCCCCCCGAGCCAGCGCAGCAGGAGAAGAAGCCCGCCTTCGACGACAAGGCATTTGCGTCCCTCAACCCCTTTTAAGTGGCCACTTGCATGTCCCCATTTGTCCCCCCTCCCCCTCCTCTTTTTTTTTTGAATCCTCACTCCCTCCGTGCTGGTCCTCTCCAACGCTGGTCTAGTGGTGGCTGACGTTGCCACTTCGTTGCAGCGGCGCAATGGGCAATGGGTAGTGGGAAGCTGCTGGGGGCGATGCGCACCCCGCCGTCTGTTTTCCCTCTGCGTTTGCTTTTTTTTTCTTATTTGCCTTGCGTTGCTACTTTATCGACACGCACTTACCGGTCCTTTCGTTCTCGCTTCCTGATTTGTTTTTTTTCGGTGTCCTTATCCTATATTTCTCTCTCTCTTTGCCGCCGCATCACTTGTCATTGCCCATCAGCGGGGGAACAACTCGTTCGCGTGCGCGGATGTGCACGCCTCCACACCATCCTAACTGCACTCCTGCCAGACATAATGAAGCCCTCGCTGGAGCGGCCTGCACAGGTTCGCCACGACTGCGAATAGTCCGGGAGCGTTGATATCTGCCTACATGCGGTGCCTACTCGCTCAGCAGTGTCGTCAGCGCCTTCGCTGAGGTGCGCTGCGTTGCAGCAGAAACAAAAACACACATACATGAGAAAAATGAACCCAACGCCTTCAGTTGGGTCAGCATGCAATGACTGCTCTTTTATGTTCTTTTGATACACTTCAATCGCTACTGCCACACTACCTTCTCTTGCGCGTTTCTTGTCCCAACCCACATCTCCGTTGCTGCACCGGGAGAACGCATAAACTCGGCACGTACGCCCACAAACAAGGAAGACGAGTCCTTCTTTGGAGTAGCACTACTGCTGTCGATAGAATAGACCAGTGCGCTGTCCACGCCCCAAAGCATATATATATATAGAACTATATTCATATTATATATATATATACATAGATCCACCCTGCCTTCTTGCAGTTCCTTGTTCCCTTTTTTTTCACTACTGCATTGCCCATCTAGACCAGATCCCACCAGCTCCCAGCAGGTGTGTGCGCGTGTTTCTCCCCACCGACGTCATGGCGACGGCTAATGTGCAGTGGGCCTACAGTGCCCTGCACCTCTTTGGTAGCGCGGCCCGCGGCGCGCGTGGCACCGTCCTCACTCAGCCCTCCGCTCCGCGGGGCCGGTGCATGGCCCAGCAGGCCGTCTCGCCGAACGTGCTCGTGGCCTCCGGCGGCGTCTCGGGGTCATCGCGGGTGATGCTTCTGGCGCCGCGCAGCAGCGGCGCCATCGCCGGCGTGACGCTCCTCGCGCACCGCGCGCCGTTCGAGGCTGTCTGGGCTGCCGCCCCCCGCCGCGGGGCCGGCAAGCGCGTGCCGAAGCGGACGCAGGTTGCAATCTATCTAGCTGGCCGCGGCGTCCAGGCAATCGGCTGCCCGCCGTCGGAGGGCCGAGACGGCGACACTGGCAGCGCCGCTGCGTCCATTGCTGCCGCCGCCACCCCCCTCTTGCTGCACAATAACCACCTCCTCGGCTGGGAGCTCAGCCGCGGGGCGGACGGCGCCGTCTCCTCCCCCGTATACGCCCACAGCCTCGCGGAGGTGGCCCGCCTCGGGCCGCGCGGGCTGCGGACGCTCGATCCCCGGCGCTGCGTCCTCGGCTACTACCACTGCGAATGGGACAACTGGCGGCAGCTGGTGCGGGAGCCCGGCCTCACGCTATTCTACGCCGACGCCGCCGTCATTGACAACGCCCTCTGCGGGTCCCTGGCACCGCACGACGTCCCCGCGCAGGCCATTGAGATCGATGTGGACGGCGTCTAGCAGAGTCGCGCTCTCCATCTCCATTCACCCCATGGGCGGTGGCTGCCCCGTGCGGTTCGCGCCACCTCCAACCCCCCCCCCCCTTCCTGTGCTTCCATTTCACCGCCCTTCCACAGACTCGTATTGTATAGAATTGCAGACACGCCTGCCCGCCGCCCCCGCGGCCCCGGTGTGTCACATAGAATAGCGGCAAACAGCGTGCCCCCGTGGCCGCGCGCACACGCCCCCCTACACGACGTCTCCCGGAGAAACAACGCAAACGCGTTTCTCGTGGGAAAGCATAGATTCACTCCACTGTCGCGTCCCCCCATTTTTTCTATTTCCTATATACACTGCATTCAGTCTGACTTGCCGCTTTCAAAGTGGTGCAGCGTCTGCAATACATATTTCTCTTCATCCCAACTCTACAGAAAATGTAAGTGGATCGCTTCTTTCTTTCATGAGAGGAGAACACCTCTTCGGAGAGAATCATCAGTCGCGCCAGAATAATACCAATGCCTCTTGTGAGAGTGGCGGTTGGCGACGGGCATGTATGTCTGTGGGCCACGATCATAGACCCTTCGCCTTCCACGCCTTTCCTATCCGATGGCTTAACGCTTGCAGTGCATGGATCCACCCACTCACCCCACCACAACAACACCACCCCTTATCCGTATCGATGCACGCCGTCGCGCGCGGTGTAGAAGAGCGTGTTGACAGTCGCACGTCACCGTAATAGTTGTTTCTCTAGTTGTCGACCCTCCTCCCTAAAAGTCGTCAGCAATGCTGCGCGTTAGTGGACGGCTCCTGGCGGCCGCGGGCCCTGGGATGGTCTTTATGGATGTTGTGATCGGCCGCGGCGAGCCCCGCCGCATCACGTACGAGTTGTTTCAGAAGAAGTGCCCTGTCGCCGCGGAGAACTTCTTGAAGCTGTGCACTGGCGAGAATGTCCTCCCGCAGGTGCCGAGCGCGGAGGGCCTTGGCGACCCGTCGTTTGGGGACCAGTTCCTCCCCCAGCTGTCCTACCGCAACACCACCTTCCACCGCGTACACAAGGGCTACGTTGTACAGGGCGGCGACGTCACGTCGGCGGAGGGGACGGGGCAGCTCTCCATCTACGGCGAGACCTTCGACGCCCCGGACGAGGTCGCCGCCTCCGTGTTCGACAAGAAGGGCCTCCTCGGGACGGCAGTCAGCGCGCCCCACCTGAACGGCTCGCAGTTCTTCATCCTCACGGCGGACAGCGCCCCGCACCTCAACGGCACGTGCATCTGCTTCGGCCGCGTCGCCGACGGTATGGACGTTGTCGAGGCCATCGAGGCCGTCCCGCGCGGCACCGACGGCAAGCCCTCCTCCCGCATCACGGTGGTCGACTGCGGCAAGCTGTAGGGTCACGGCTGCGTGCACAGCGCGCTTGGCGCTGGTGGTCTGGCTACGTTGAGACCAGACGCTCTCCCCCCCCCCCCCATCTACAGCATCTGTCATGCGGGTGGTGGTGGGGGTGTACTTAAAAAGTTGTTACAGATCCGCGGCCTGCCTGTCGCACCAAAATAGGATTAACGGGCCACTTGGCAAGCAGCTCAAAGAACACAAGAGTCTATGCACACGGTAGCACAATAGTTCGGGGTGGTGCAGTGCCAGTATGTCTTGTAGTTTAAAAAAAACCCGAACGCACTGGAGATGAATGATCTTCTGTGCGTGTGTGTGTGTGTGTGTGTGTGTGTGTGGAGTACACCGACCCACTTGCAGCACACGGATGCGCGCGTATTTGATGGCATCGTGCGACTGAATTGACCCCTCGTTTCGTTTCAAGAGACGTCTAAGTTGAAGCAGCGATCCTCCCCTCCAATGACAACGTCAACACACTCCTTCCTTTTCTCTCTCTCTCCCCCTCCTCTTTTTTTTCTATCGTATGCTCTTTTCCCTTCGCCTGTTTGGGTATCCGGTGGTGTTATTTTGTTTAATTATCCGCTTGCATGCGTTGGGTAAGTTTATCCAACACGTCCGCAGATACGCACACACGCACACGCCCCTTCACGCGCAGGAGATACCCACCGAGTAGCACAGCTCTTAATAGCACTTTGGGCGGTTGTTTGTTTGGTGAGCTTTACATCATCACGACGGTGTAGCCGCTGTATACCCCCTGCGCGTTTTCCCTTTCCCCCTTTTTCGGGCGCTTTTCATCCCTTCCCAGAGCCGACCCCAACCGTCGCACCGCGGCACCCGTAGACATGGACGGCGGTGGACTTGATCGGGGCAGTGTCATGCACTACTCCCCTGGCGTTCTCGTCGGCAACTGGCAGGAGGAAAGCCGGCTGCGGGAGGAGCAGCTGAAGACGTACCAGCTGCGGAAGGAGTTCCTCAACTCTGGCCGTAGCCGGTCGCAGGCGGGCGGCCTGCTCGGCTCCGTCGCCGATGCGGCGCGGGAGCGGGACCTGATCGCGTCGAAGCGCCTTCTCGGGCAGACGCACATCGCCGCGACGGATCCCAACGGCCTCGTCCGCTTTGGCGCGCCGATGACGGTCGTGAGCGTGAAGACGGGCGGTGTGCTGGCTGTGGACGTCTCGCAGTCGGTCGCGCCGGGGGCCGGCAAGGCGGCACTGACGTGCAGCCCGGTGGCGGTGCCGCAGGTGCGCTCGACCTGGGTGCTTGAGCCGTGCAGGGACGAGAACAACGCCTCCTACCGCACCCACGTCTCCCAGCATGACGTTCTGCACTATGGGCAGCACGTGCGCGTCGCCAACGAGACGGCGAGCTCGGAGGGGTTCTTCTACCTGCACGCCGAGCTGGACGCGGGCGTGTACTCATCGCAGCACCAGAACGCCATGGCCGCGCTTGGCGCCTCCACGGACAATGTGTTCGTCGTCAGCAAGCTCAACTACCCGCGCGACGCGGTGGAGGTGGTTGGCGAGGTGGTGCGCATCGGCGACCCCGTGACGCTCATCCACTCCGCCACGAACCGCCCGCTGTCGTGCGACGGCACCCTCGTGAAGACGAGCGTGTACGGCATGGAGTACCGCGTCACGTGCGACTACGAGAAGGGCGGCCACTTTGTGAACCTCCGCAACGGCGTGGCGGTGCTCGAGGAGAATGTGTTCTGCTTCTCGGCCGGCGGCGAGGTGGACGGGCCGGTGCTGCGGAAGGCATCGGCGACGGTGTCGATGGCCGACACGGTGCCGATGGCGTGCGGCGACGGCGTCGAGGAGGTGCTCGGCGTGCTGCGCGACGCGGTGTTGAAGTTAGGCGGGCGTCTCGGCTTCCGCGCCGTCGCGCGGACGCTCGGTATCGCGTGCAACGAGCGGCGCCGCTCCCTCCTGAGCCGCGTACAGCTCGGCCAGCTCATCCACGACAAGCTCGGCACCGACCTCACCCCGATCCAGCTGGACGCTGTCGTCAAGCGCCTGGACACGTCCGGCAACAACATGGTCTGCGTGCAGGATCTGTTGACGGAGCTGCGCGGCGACATGCCGGTTGCGCGCGTGGAGGCGGTGGTGCTGGTGTTCGACCAGCTCATGATGGAGGGCGAGGGCAGCGTGGAGTACCACAACATGTTCAACCTCTACCGCGTGAACGCCGGGGCCCACCCCGACGTGAAGGACGGCATCGTCCCCCGCGAGCAGGTTGTCCACGAGTTCGAGCAGAGCTGGCCCGGCTACATCAACACGAAGCTCGGCACCGTCAGCCTCACCGAGTTTGTCGAGTACTACAACGACATCTCCCCCACCATCCGCAACGACGCCCGCTTCTTCGCCATGCTGCAGGGGTGCTGGGCGATCCCCCCGACGGACGACTACCGCAAGGGCGTCCCGGCCCGCGTCATCACCGTCCTCCACGTCAACGACACGACGGAGACGGTGCGGCTGCCCGACACCCTCGTCATCGACATGTCTGACCGCAAGGCAGTCGAGAGCGTGCTTGTCCGCCACGGCGTCCGCGACGTGAAGGACTTCCACGCCTCCTATGAGTGAGCGGCTCGCAGGAAGGGGGGAGAGGGCGGGGTAGTGACCGCAGCGGTCGTAGCACTGCAAAGGTGCCGCACTAGAGCCCCACTATGTCACATGCGGAGCCCTCACTGCAACTTGTTCACGTCCGCCGCGTCGCGTCTCCCCCCCCCCCTCCAAATGTTTCTTTCCCCTTGCGGCAGACGAGCGAGCGAGCGAATGAAAAACAAAACTCAAAAGGGCGCAAAGACGTTCCTTCTTCTTAGCCCAATGCTGTTGATTTCTTCTTTGAATGTACATAAACCCATGTCCCCTCCCCGGTTAAGGTGGAGACGAGACATGCACGGTACTACGAACGCGCACCCGCCGTCAATTCCCCCCTTTCCGCTTCAGCGCAGCTATAGCTGCTGTTGCGGTGTATATGCACATACCACATCAATAATGGCGAATCACAAAACAATATTGAAGAAACACAGCGTGTCGTCATGTCGTCTCCGCTATTGCGAGCACTTACGGCGTGTGCACACGGATACAGTTGTCTCTGTCTCATAGATGCGGCTGTTGGCCCCTTTGGCGCTGTCTCTGGGAGCTGCCAGCGTTGGAAAACGGTGGATGCTTGCGGGGACAGCCTCTCACTCTAAAAAGCTTTGCTCGTCATGAACAGTTCTTACGGACCATGTCTCCGTCAACTTGATGTGACATCCCTCCCAATGGCTAAGCATACAGCTGCAGTGCCTTCTCTTGCACCCCTTTTACCCCCTCCCCCTTCTATCGTTCCTCGCTGTGACCAACGGCTCTTTTCTTTGCTTCCTCCATCTTACGCACACACACACACACACAAAAAGAAAGAATTACAACGGAGCTGCCCGCGATGCGCGCAATCATTAACAAGCTTGACGGGACGGTGGAGCTGAAGGGCAGCGTCATCACGCTGGCGACGTCTAGGGAGGGCGGCGACCGCACGGAGGAGCGCGTGGCGGCTGTAGAGGTGGCGCAGCTGATGCGTTCGCGGAAGGACGAGCGCGTCGCGCGGATGGTTTCAGATGGGGGGAAAGTGTACCTTTTACAGTTCGGCGATGTCGCCGACCGCGAGGCGTTCATTGACGCTGTTGTCGCCGCGCAGTCGGCCGGTCGCGCCGACGCCGGCGGTGGTGGCGAGGGCGCGGAGCAGTGGGTGGCGCAGGCGATCTGCCAGGCCGCCGTCGACGTTGGCGCGCTCAGCCGCGAGGAGCTGCAGGGCATCCTCAACGCCGAGAGCCACCGCGGCGTCGTGCAGGCATTCGACGCGCTCGAGACGCTCGTCGACCGCGACACCTTCCGCCTCAAGCCGCTGACGGAGTCGATGGAGAACGACGTCCTGCGGCAGATCCCCGTGCTCGCGCTGCTGTTTGAGCAGCACGTCATGGACGAAGAGACGAAGCGCAGCTTTTGGGAGGCGGTCGTCCGCAAGTACTTCTGCTTCTCCCGCACCTTCCTCGAGGAGGAGCTCGGCAAGGTCGAGCCCCCAGCCGCAGCGGCCGCGCCGGCGCCGGCGCCGGCCCCGTCGTCAAGCGGCATCAGCGCAGGGGAGGCAAATCTCGCGTCCATCAACAGCGCGTCGTGGAGGGCGATGCCGAAGCGGCCGGCTGCTGCTGCCGCTGCCGTTAGGCCCAGCGATGATTCCGAGGAAGACTCCGAGGAGGCTCGGGCCGTCCGCGCCAGTGAGGCGGCGCAGTCCGCAGCGGCGCCCGTCGACGAGGACCGCTTCGTTGCGCTGTTCCGGTCGCAGCGCCGGCTGCCGCGCCTTGAGGCCGGCGGCGCCGACGCGCAGGTTGAGTACCCGCCAACGTCGCGGCCGCGGATAGAGGCCGGCGCTGTGTTCCGCGGCGAGAATGTCTCGCGGACGGCCCCGCAGGAGCTGACCCACAAGGACACGCTGGAGGCCCTCCGTCGGTTCTGGCGCAGCGGCGGGGCGAAACAGCGGCGCGCGGTGCTGGACGCGTATGACACCGCGCGCGGCGACAAATCGCGCCAGGACAGCTTTCTTGAGGCGGCGTGTCTGCGGCAGGCCCGCGAAGTTGCGAAGGGGGCGCTATAACCGGTGCCCCTGTTCACCCGGATGCACACATCCGTCAACAATATATATATATATATATACACTTATATATCCACAGAAGGTCGCCGCACTTACGCATGCCGATGGGCTTGGTTCGACCTTATGTGGCGCTCCTCGGCCACCTCCTCCTCGACTGGTGCATTGGGAGCGGGGAGGAGAAACATCGCGGTACATGCATATGCGCGTCTCTAAACATACACGGGTGTGCTTCCTTGTGGTGGTGGTGGTGGTGATCGACGGCACCTCCCCAACTGCGCTCACGTCTTTGCTGCACTTTGAAAGCTTGTTGTCTTGTAGATAGGCGAAGGGACCGCCCACAGCTCGGATTAGCGTTCTAGCAACAGGCGCGTGCGCATGTCCGCGGACCTCGGCTGGCGTGTCGCCGACCTCTGCGAGTACTTTTCCCTCCCGGCGGAGGCGCTCCTCCCCCCCGCCCGCCGCTCCCCTCCCCTCTTCGACGCCGTGAGCACGGCCGACTTCCTGTCGGCGGTGCAGGCGGCCAGCGCGCAGCCCGGCGTGCCCCTACCGGCGCTCCTCGCGCGACTGGAGGCGCAGGACGCGGCCGAGTCGGCCCTCCTCCGCGGCGCTGCCCCTGGAACACTCGTGGACGGGGAGGCTGCGCTGGAGGCGATGGGCTCGAAGGAGCCGCACAAGTGCCACGCAGCCGTCGCGGCGGTCGCCCACGTCGATTGTGGGGACGTCAGCGGTGCGGAGCGCCTCGCCCGCATTGAGGCGCTCCTCCTGCGGGCATGTCTGGACTTTGTGCGGCAGCGCCCCGCTGCTGGCACAGCGGCCGCCAGCGCGGAGGATGTGGCGCGTGCGCAGCGGCAGAAAACCGCCCGCCTTCGGGAATGGGAGCGCCGACTGCTGTCCACGGAGCAGCGACTGAGGGAAAAGGAGGCGGCGCTGGCGGCCGCGCAGGCGGATGTGGGTGTCGCGGCGGAGCGGAACATGCGCACAGCGCTGCGCCTACGCGCCAGGGAATCGAGGGTGCTGGCCGAAGAGGCGCACACCGGCGGCACCGACATCCCCTCCTCAGCGGCGCGGCCCGGCACATGCGCTCGACAGGGCACGCCAGAAAGGGAGGGGGACTCGGTCCTGCCGCTGGCTGAATAGCCGCCGCCGCCAACACGGTCGCGGACGGGGGAGAGAAAATTGACAACAGACGCCGTCCGCGCGAGGCGCGGGCAGGTGCAGGGCGCACACTCGCGCATGCGAAAAAAAAAAGAAAGCGAACACTGTCAAAGATGCACCCACAAGTAACTCGTAGAAATGATTGTCTGCAGTGGAGGGTCACTTCGCTGCGAAGGAAAAATA
>AUXJ01004777.1:0-10459 GCA_000482205.1 Herpetomonas muscarum
AAAAATAATATATATCTATATATATGTATGTATAGATTCTACCAATCTAAGGTCAGACTCCCTCAGCTCCCTGTAGTGACAAGCGGAGATTAAAGGAACGTAGGGGGAGACTATATATCTGCATGTATCTGTATATGGAGTGACGGTGTGCGAATGGGATAATATACAGGCTGTAGTGCGCACACATACATGGGCGGATGATGGTAACCAAATAGTGGGGAGACGGGCATTAGTATGACCTGTATCGAACTGGGAAAGGGGGGCATCCCGATTTATACCGTCCGCTGCCCCTCGGCCACGACTCGTTTACCGATAGGACAGTTTTCATGTTCGGCGTGTGTGTGTGTGTGCCTGCGTGGGTGCGGGTGTCTGTATGTTTTGTGTGTTGTATCTATTGATAGTTTTAAATGAGCATTCAATTGGGTTTATATATGTGTGGTGTTTCTATTGCACGCTTCGCTCCTGTAACGTGCAACGGCACCCCGTCGATCGGAAAGAAAGAGGGTGTGGGGGTAGAGATGAGAGGAAAAAAAAGAAGGGTTTGAGAAACAATGGGTGGCGCGATCCTTTTCTAATTGGATGTAGATGGGTGTATTGCCGTTCGCTTCTCTCTTCTTTTCTTCGTTTCTTCTTGGAAGACGTATTGGTCGGAAAAATTCAATGAACTGTGGGCCCTCAGGGACGTGGGAGGGCTTCCGCTTTCGGTGGGCGGATCTCAGGTGCTCCATTCATCGCCTCTCAGCTCTCCATGCACCGGTGTCGAGAGCAGGGAGTATCCAACAGAGGAAGAAGAGGACCTCTGCTCCTGTGCCACTATACAACAATGGATGCAGACATGGATGCGCCAAACGCCCGCACCCCACCGCCATTGACGACGACGGGGCCCTCTCCGCCCCACCCAACCGTCCCGCTCGACAGCACAATGCGCGGGGGAAGGACGACCACCTTGCGCCCACGGCCTCGCCGGCCGCGCGCGGCTTCCACTGCCGACACCACCACGCGCTGGTAGAAGGACAGCGAGTCGCTGCCGCCGTCGCCGTCCAGCGTCCCCTTCCCGTCCCCCTCCTGCCATTCCGGCTCACTCTCCCCCTCACTGGTCAGGTCGCGGTCCTCGCCGGAGCCGCCATCGTCGTCGACGACGGACACGAAGAGGTCCGGCGCGCACTGGAGAAACAGGCGCTGCTCAGCGGAGAAGAGGCGGCTCGCCTTCTTCTCCACCTCCTCCAGCAGCTCCTCGGGGAAGCCGGCCGCGACGGCCGCGTCGCTGCTGTCGATGGAGTCCACCAGTAACGGGGTCACCTCAAGGCCGTAGTGGGCCTGCAGCGCGCCCAGCACGACAGCCTCCGGGGTCCCCCCCGTCGTCGTCGCGTACGCGGAGAGGGCACTACTCGCCGTTGTCGTCGAGGGCGCCGTCGGCAGCGGCAGCTCCCGTGCGACGCTGTCCCCGGCGAGGAGGACCCACAGGGAGGCGCCACGCGTCCCAACGACGGTCGCCGGCTTCCCCGCCCAGGCCCCGCGGCTGAAGCGGATCTGCTGGCCGTGGCTTAGTCCGAAGACGGCGTCGAGCAGCGTAGGGTGCGTCGAGAAGAACTGCACCTCCGCGTTCTGCGTGAAGAAGGCAAAGTCCCGCACGACGGCACCGGGCGAGAGAGGAGCGATAAGTTTGGAGGGATCAACACCGTCAGCGGCCCCACCCACCGCGTCCGTAGGGATAGCGCCGCTGCTGCTGATCGCAGTTGCGGTTGCGGCATGCGGCGACGACGGCTCAGGTGATGCCGTGGTGTCTGTATCTGCCGGCGTCCGCGTCAGCGTCCGTGCCACGCGCGAGAGGAGCCGCGACAGTGTGCCGGCGCCTTGCCGCCGCTGCTGGTGCTGGCGGACGCGCTGGTGCCGCGCGGCCGCGGCGTAGCCGCCGGGGACGGCATCCGCTAGCGCATCTGTGCGACCGCCGTAGGGCACAATAACTCGCGGAATGGGGGTTCCGATGCTGCCGCTTCTGTTGCCGGCAGTCTTCCTCCGTTTCGTCGCCGCAGACGACGGGCGACCGGATCGCATTGTAGTGAGTGTCAAGGTCTAATAGTACTATGGAGACGACGAGAGAGAGAGAGAGAAATAAAAACAACAACACCAACGCAGGCGATGCGTGTGTGTGTGCGTGTAGTAAATGGGAAGGTGAGAAATATATTGAAAGTGGCGTCGTACGAAGCTGTACACTGCGTCGTTACAAATAGATTGAAAACGAGCATTGGAAGAGAGGGGGGGGGGGGGCGTCATTCCACATCGGGAAAACATTTCCATAAAAAAAAATGATGCATCATTTCTTTGACAAGGAATAGACGCAAAGCTATGTTTGTGACACAGGAGGTTTTCGTCGCTCTCCCAGTCACTTCCCGATAATAATACATAGCGTATGTATTGCTCCAGGATGTTCGGTCCATTTTTTCTTTGCTGTGGTTGCTGTTTGCTTTTTGTTGTTGCTGCGATGCGCAGGTGGTGGTGCGTGGGTGGATGTTTGTGTTGCAAAGACGACACTTTTTTAGTGCACGCGCTCTCACGAGAGAGGGGGGCGACGGGGGCTTAACAGCATCATCGTGCGAGTGCTTTGACAACACCCCACGCGAAGACGACCGCCGCCACGGGTGGTGTCAGATACTCGAAAATGCGTGATAGTGTTGCTCTCCACTCTCTTGTGGAGGGGGGTACAGTTGACTGCGGCGTGCTCCTCCGGATATACGCGCGATTGCCGCAGTACGGTGTGGCGAGGCGAGCTAGGAAGTCCTTGGCCACCTCCTGCTCCTCAGCGGTGACGTCATCGGCACCGTTTGCGGTGCCCCTGTGTTCTCCTCCCTCCTCGGTGTGTGGGTCACGACGACAGCGACATTGTGTACCGCAGGATGCACAGCGTTCGTGGTGGCCGGAATGTGATG
The DNA here is from genome assembly GCA_000482205.1 of Herpetomonas muscarum. NCBI lineage: Eukaryota > Euglenozoa > Kinetoplastea > Trypanosomatida > Trypanosomatidae > Herpetomonas > Herpetomonas muscarum. The sequence goes on from AUXJ01004777.1 coordinate 2,928, forward strand.
GACTGGGACCGCTACTGGTGCTTGCGCTGCAGTGGAAAGCCCGTTGCCACCACGCAAAGGCAGTGGAGGAGCCCAAAGGGACCTCTTTGCTCTCCCACGGCTGACCTTGTTGCTGCGCCACGTGCTGCAGCAGCGTCGAGCTCATTTCTTTGAGGAGCTCCAGGCACACCGTGGGGGTCGCTGTTTCCCGCAGAATCATCAGCTCCAGTTGTTGCCGCATGGCGTCCGTGACAGGGGAGAGTGGCGAGGGAGGGCTGTGGGGGACAGTTCCCTTCGCGTACGGCCCCTGTCTACTGTGGGCATCGTGCAGATCCATGAGCTCCTGCAGCCGCTCCATCACGGAAGGCGACGGCCCACCACCGGTGGTGTCATCCCCCTCCCCGTTCAGGGCGTTCTGTACAGGAAGGGGTATTGCTGGGGAGACCAGCAGACACTCCGCGAGCGTTGCTGGGAACAGCCCAATGGCACCACTGCGGCGTCTGGCAGTTGGGTGTGGTTTTCTGCTGTCCCCGTCTTCTTCGCAATTCGACGATGCACTGTCTGCAGGCGGGCCAAGGGTATCAAAACAATACACACAGCGCTGTCGGCGGAAGGTGAGAAAGCCAGACACCCACGCGCTGTTCTTAGCCGCCTCCAGTGTTCCTGTGCCTGCCCAGAGATTTGTGCGTTGGCGTTGCTGGCACGTCACCGTGTCGTACGCTGGGGTGTCGTCCGTCGCCGCGAGCAGCAGGCCAGCAAAGAGCTCGTTGGGACTGTGCTGCGGCTGTTCACTGGTGCACGACCTGTCCTCGAATGCCACACTCCTCCACATGTCATCACCCTCCATGGCGGTGGTACCTTCGCTGGAAGGAGGATGTGCAGCGTCCACGCTGTCAGGAATGAGCACAGGTCGGCGCTGATACTCACGCGGGTCAGTCGTGCCAGCGGCGGGGACGCCGTTATGCCGCTGAATGAGAATGGCGCTCAGCCCGTCCCTCTCCACAATGTCCAGCAACACGCGAAGAAACTCATTTTTCCTTATGGCGGCGGTGGTGTTAGCGTGGGCCTGTATAGAACCACTGTAAGGAAGATTTAGACGAGGAGCCGGCAGCGCGGTGCTGCTGATGTACATGCCATAGGGCGACAGTTGCGCTGCCACGTCAGCTGGGGACATGAACTGCCGCTCCGCCTGGGTCCCATCCTCCCTCAAATCCCCTTCGTCGGTGCTGCCTCCTGCCATGTGTTGCAGAGGGAAGGTGTCGACAGAGAAGCCGAGAACTCTGGACAGGAGCAGGTGGAGCAGAAGGGCCCCGTTCGCCGCGCCAGGGTCATCGGAGCCGACAAGGAAGCTGGTGTCGAGCAGCACGCGCGTCACCGACCGGGGTGGTCTTCCGGGAGACGGTGCAGGGGCACTAATCTGCCTGCCTTGCGGCCTGGCACGCGCTCTCCCTTCACCGCCCCGGAGGGAGGAAGGGGAATAACGTAACACAAAGCGGAAGGGAAGACGAACTCCCGTCGCCTCTGGTGGTGTTGTGCCGGTGGCGCCGTGCAGGTCGGAATCGATGTCGCACTGCAACGGAATGAAGACGGCCCCGGCGACGAGAATATCTACGGTGGAGGGCCCATACATTCCACCTCCCAGACGTGCATGTGTGTGTTCCTGGGAGAGGAGGTTGTCAAGCTCCACCAGGTGCGACGGGGTGGGGCTCCACCGAACAGGCAGGGTCAGCCCTGCCACGTACGCACTCTCAGCGCACTTCCCCCTCTGTAACTGACTGCCGCGGTGGACAGCACAGACCTCCAGCGAATTGCTGAGTAGCGCACGCACACGTTCGTCGTTCCCTGCAGCAGCGGGCGTGCAGTTCACGGGGACGCCCTCCGGCTGCCTGGGCTTCATAGCGCACGTGGCCGCTGCCTCGACGGAGACCCGAAGAGGTGGCATGATTCCACCACCAAAGGCACCGCAATGTGACGACGGGGGAAGTGCCCCCAGTGCCATGGCACTGTCGTCAACACGCAGACCCAGGCACACGTCGGACAGGACATGCACCGACAGCACGCGGACAGGGCCGTTGCAAAAAAGCACCACCAGGGAGCTGTCCGCCAGTTCCGCGTACCTCGAGGTAGAGCACTGGCCCCCGTGCCGTACCGATCGGGCCGATTGTGTCTCCTTGTCTCCACGTTGTTTCAAAGTAGTGTAGGGAGGATGTTCACAGAGCTGTGGGTCGCCCAGCATGGATGGAACTGTGACGAAGGAGTTCGATGGGGGGTGGCTTTCGTATACAGTGGCGGTGTGTGACTTGGCGTATTCTACGGCGAGCTCGACGATGCGGTCTTCGTTCAGTACACCCGCGTTGCCTGACCATTGCACAAGCTCCTCTACCATGTCTAGCAATCCGTCCAGCAGCGGAGCTCCAGCTGGGACCCAACCGTCGCCATACTTATCACCACCCAGGCCTTCCTGGTGAGCGCGCGAGAGCACACCCCGTGCTGTGGAAAAGAAGGCGTCGTGATTGTTATTGCCGACAGCATCTTTGGCTGCTGCAGGCGCTGCCGTCCCAACACACGGTAGGGAGTGGTGTTGGCTCCCCAGCAGAGCAGAAGGGTTTGTTGGTGGTGCATGCTGGTATGACGAGGAGGAGGCTGCAAGGACGAGTCGACGGACAACGCCCACGCCGTAGTGGAAGTGGTGGTGCCCTGAAAGGAGAGACACCGCCCCTTCACACGGCAGGGACGGGCGTGTGGATGTATTGAGGGAGTGAGAGGGGTGGTGACGACAGAGGTGCGTCTTTTTTTCGATGGGTGTGGCCGTGTCGCGCCGCCGGCCCTCCTCCTCCATGAGCGCAAAACAACGCGCAATGACACCAGTCATGTGCGCCGCGGCGGCGCTGGTGCTCGACGCTGACGCAGCGGTGATGCGGGCATCCAGGGTAGACCACGAGGGCACCCCGCCAGATCGCCTGCTTCGTACGCCTCTCGCGGCTGGCGCAAGCGCAGCTTCGTCGTCCCCTTTCCGTGCAGGCACGCGCACTAGGACATCTGGCTTTTGTGTGAGATCACTCCGAGGTCTTTCCCACTGCCTCGCACTGGAAGAGAATACGGTATCAGCAAGACGTAGCGGATCAGCAATCACTGAGGGAGGCCCCCGCGATGTCAGACGCAGCGGCTCCGCGGTGCCCACCGTCAGGACGGAGAACAGCGCCGCGGGGGAATGTCGCGGGATGGTGTCGAGCCACGGACCGCTGTTACCGGCGGCAGCGACGATGGTGACCCCGCGAGCGGCGAGGATGTCCAGACGGGCAGCGATGCGGCGATATGTCAGCAGTGCATAGCGTCGGACAGCGTCCGCATCGTCACTGCTCCGCGTGCAGTTCTTGTGGCTGTGTTTTGTTTTGCTGTGATGGACGCGTGCGGGCGGCGTCGTCAGCCCGAGAGGCAGACAGAGCAGCTGAAGGGTACCTCTTCCTCTGTGAGCTGAATCTGGTGGGGGAAGTGCATTTATTCCCATTGCGTTTCCCTTGACGGCGCCGTAGTGAAAGAAGAGCGCGTCGAGGGCGTGTAAAACCGCCGCTGGCGACGCCCGGCGATGGGAGTCAAAAACGCGGTAGACTGTCACATTCAGAAGGAGGCGCGGAAGGCCACCGTTACTCGCCCCGCCCTGCGCGAGCGCAGCGTCGCGGATCAGTTCCACTGTCCGTGTGCCGTGCTCGTGGCCGCTGTCGCCGCACTTCACCCCTGGCAGCACGCTCACGCACTGCACTTGCAGCAGGTTCGGCACGCGGGGCTCGAGGCTGTCGCTGAAGCTGCTGTCAAGCACCGCGACGTTAACAGGGGGGTTGGCATGGGCGATACAGGTAAGCAAGGCAGCAGTCAAGGCAAGTAGCGTAGCCACCTTGCGCTGGTGCCGCCGCTCCAGCATACCTGCGGCAGTCGATACAAGGGATGCTGCGTAAGTGCAGTTTCTTTTTGCCTTTTGTTTCTGTTTGCTCGGGTTTTTGGTTGGTCGTCCTCTGCTGGTCACCCTAGTACGCTCGTATGGGTGCCAACATGCGTTCTTGTGGTATGTGTATATTTGTATGTATATTGTATATATATATATATATATACTATTTGCCTTGACAGGTCGAGGAAGAGAGCAACAAAATGGATGGAGGGGGAGGAAAGAGAAAAATGTTTCTTTTATCGAGTGTGGCTGATTACATGTACCCTTTCCCTCGTTGTACTGCATTGCCGGCAACTGCACATACTGGGGATAATGTCACCATGGTGCCTACAACGCCTCTGTATCTTTTTAGGTGTTTCTTTATGTGCGTGTGTGTGGTTTTGTGGGACGTATTGTGGGCGTGCGGTCCTTACAGACCGGCCCAGTCAAGATGCGAGAACTTCTCGAGTGACTCAACCCGCCGCACAAACGCGGCCGAGCGCCTCGCCCCTCCACCGCTGCCGTCGTGCGGCTTTCCGTTACCGGATACGGCGGGCGACGCGTCCTGCAGGGGGTTCCCATCTTCCCCCTCCCCATTCTCCTCAGCATCGGAGCTGGACGCCGACGACGCAGATGACCAATTCCTGTCGCGAGCATCGTCGCCAGCCCCCTCCCCGCTGTGGCGGTGTCGACGCTGACGTCGCGCCGTCCGCTGGACGGACCGCTTCAGCTCCCACCGGAGGATGTCCTCGACGCTGTTGGCCTGCACGATCATGCCCGCGGTGCTAAAGCTCCACTGCCCCCCGTAATAAACAAAGGACGGGCCCGCCACTGCCGCCTGAGAAGACGGGAAGTCGCTCAGCGCCTCCTGCGTCGCGGCCGTGGCCTCCTCCATCCCACCCGCAACCGACCACGGCTCAAAGTCGACAGCGGCGTGCCCGCTGCCCTTTCCACCCCCCTCCCCATCCACGGACGCGTCCTCGTCAAAGTGGCACGACGAGAGAATCGACGACGACGACGACGCGGACGAGGACGGCGAGTCTGGGCGGCGCGTGTAGGCGAACATTGCGTTCTTCCGCCAGCAGGCCTCGCCGTGCGGGCAGTGCGTGCAGTACTCGCCAAAGCAGTGCGGGAACTGGGCGAGAAAGTGGGAGGAGAGGACGAGGCAGCCGTGCACGGGGTTGCGGTAGGAGGTGCGGCCGCGCGCGTTCGCCTGGCGGTCCATCTCGTGCGCCATCGCGTACGTCGGCAGCGCCAGCAGCCGCTCCGCCGCGGTGGTGTCGAGCTCGTGGATGGTGAAGGGGCGGGAGGCTGTGTAGCCGGCCATCAGCGGGTTGCCCGTGGCGGCGGAGAAGGTGTTCACCACAATGTCGTGCTCCGCGTCAGCGGCCACCGCGTGCGGGGACCCCGCGGCGGCACCGCTGAGGGGGAGGGGCTGCTGCTGCTGCGGGTTGTGGGTGCGCTGCCGGCGCGTGGCTGCGGCTGCCATGGGGTCGAGCTGGCTGTCAAGGTAGGCGTCCGCCGCCACTTGCCGCGACACCGCCCCCGCCGCACGGATCAGCGTCGCACGGGGCAGCGGCGGTGGAATGTCTAACTCCGCAGCGTCGTCGTCGCCAGTGACGCCGCCACCGACGGCCAGAAAGCTGCCGTCGGCCGCGTCGCTGCCAATGAACGAGTGCGACGAGCCGGTGCTGTAGAGCGCGGCGCTGTCATCGTCGTCATCGTCGTCGTCGTCGTCGTCGTGCGTGTCCCAGGAGCTGTCGGAGGAGGAGAAGGAAAGCGTTGACGCGGAGGAGTGCGACAGCGAGGACGCCGAGGGCGAGAGGGCGTGGGCGCGAATGGCTGGGGACTCTTGCCTCGACAGGGCAGCGGCTCTGGCACTGTCATTATGCGCGTCCAGCAGCCCATTAAGCCCGTCGAGCGAGCTGACCGCCGCAGCGGCAGCATCGTCGCCGCGCGTTGCGGGCGGCTGCGGAGGCGGGTGCGCCGATGGCGGCTTCACAAGCGTGACGGACGCACCGCCGCCGTAGAAGTAATCGGCCGAGAGGAGCCGCTGCTGCTGCTGCTGCCGTGGGTGGAGGGCTGGGGAGACACGCGTGGATGCGGTGGATTGCCTACTGGAGGAGCTGCCGCGCCGCAGCAGCGGTGGAGCCGCGATGGCGCCGAGCAGGACGGCCAGCTCCTCGGGCGTGATCTTTCGGCGACGATGACTCTGGTGATGGTGGTGGTGGTAGTGGTGGTGTTTTTTTGTCGCTGCTGCGACCACAGCAGTCCCCTCTTCCCCTCCCTTTGAAGCGGTGCGCTTTTTCGACTTGGCGGCACGACTCGGCGGGAGCCTCTCCACCGCCGCGGGTGCCTCCGCCTCGCCGCCCCCCTTCTCCTTCAGCCGCTCCTGGCGCCGCTTCGGCGATGGGCCGCGCCGGTGGTGGTGCCCGTGTGGGCAGTGTCGCTCCCTGCTGTGGTGGCAGCCGACCACCGACATAATGTGCCGCGCGAGGGCGGCCAGCTCGTCCTCCGTCCACGGCGTCGTCGCCGTCGCCGTCGCGGTCCCCCCTGCCGCGCCGCTGTGGACCGCAGCCGGCATCGCGCGGAGCTTCGTGAGCACCGCCGCGACGTACTGCCGCGCGACCTCCTCCCGCTGCCGCAGCGTCGCCGCGGTGCTGATAATGTCGTTTGTGCCGGGGTCCTGGTACGTGGCGTATCCGAGCCGCTCCGCCTGCTCATGCAGCATCTCGACAATCTCGTAGGACGTGTGGGCCGCGACGACGCGCGACAGTCGCCGCGACACCTCCGCTGCGGTGAGGGTCTTGAAAACACCCGTCGGGGACGCCGGCTGCTGCGTCCAAAGAAGCTGCTGCTGCTGCTGCTGCTGTGCTGCTGAGGAGTCTGCCACGTCGCCACCTGTGGGGGGAGGAGGCGGTGACGGTGCAGTTGCCGGCGTGGTGGGTTGGGGTGGCAGTGCGTCCATCGAGGCGGGGAACGGCAGCGTATTGGCGATGGGGCTGCTCATTGCGTACGGGCCGGCGCCGGTTTTGCCCTGCGGCGCGGGGGAGGCCCGCCGCAGCCCCTCCTCACCGGACGCGGAGGGGCGCTGCGGCCCCTGCAGCCCGTCCTCCTGCTGGCCCTCGCGCGGCGAGAGCTGCCCGTCGCCCACCCGCCCCCTCCGCCGCCGGCGCTCAATAACGTCCTGGTGGTCGCGCTGCAGGTCCGACACGGACGGGGCGAGGCGCAGCAGCGCCCCGAGCGACAGCGGAGGGGTGTAGGAGAAGAGGCCCCCGATGCGGGCGCGGAGGGCCGCCAGCGTTGCTTCGTTCGCTCCGGCGGTGGGCGGTGTGCTGTCCGCCGCGCCGCCCTCCACAGCGCCTCTGACATTGTTACTACCAATGACGGAGGTGGGCGGTGGGGGGTGCGCCGTGGCCACCGGCGAGGCACTCTGCATTATGGGAAATATGTGGATGTATAGTATATATAATATATAAGGCGCGTGAATGAATGAACGAATGGGTGATTTGTGTACCTCGCGTAGGGGTGCGACTGACGACTAGAGAACAGGGGAAGCATTGGAAATGGGAGGGAGTGTAAACGCACGAGTGGAGAGAGTGGGGGGGGGGGGGGGGAGGATACTTCTGTA
>AUXJ01004805.1:0-13478 GCA_000482205.1 Herpetomonas muscarum
CACGTCCTGCCTTCAAGAGAGGTTTGGAATTGTTAAAATGTGCCATTGCAAAACGAAGGGAAGTGAGAGGAGGTGAGAAGCGCTTGGATGCAAAGGAAAAATATGGATAATGACGGAAGCTATGTTTCTTTTTTTTTTGTATAGGTGTCGATGTATAAAGACGTTTACACTTTAGTCACTGCGAGGAGGAAGCGAAAGGGAGGAGTAGTGAAGGGCGATTTAGGTCAACTTCTTGCTGACCATCAAAAGCAGAAATGAGGACATTTATCATCTAGTGTGAGTCGACCCGAAGGACGAAAAACATGCTTCAACCCATGAAGCGGTAATTTTCATGAGCAGGAGGAGATGCAGATATTGTTGTTTCGCTGGGAGGTGGTCCATATCGGGGTACAGTATGCGAAAGCTATAAAAAAAATGAAGTACTGGAAAGTGCCCCTCCGTTTTGTATTTGCAGGCAGCTCCTGTGCACCTCGCACGTGACTCGAGAGTGAAGGAGGGAGAGAAGCAGAGCCACTCGCCGTAGCCCTGCTCCACCGCACTCAGCCACACACTCTTTTCCTCGAGAGATTCGTCACTAAGGCGACGGATACGGTGAGAGTGCAGGCTGGTCTCGTCAAGTCGGTTGCACGAGTAGTTACATTGGGGTTGGGGATGTTGCTTCCCATGGAAAGAAAATGAATCCAAACGATAAAAAAATCCAAACATCAAAGTGAAAATAGGGAAGAAAAATGCGGAAAATGCTGAAAATAAATCACAATAGAGATTGAAAAAGTGAGAAAGGCATAACGTAGTGGTATATATATAGAGAGAGAGGGAAAGAGAAAGGTAGAGCGACTAGGCTCATTTTTGTGAACCGTACCAGTGTGTTGGTCATGTGTGGAGATAAGCAAGCTGCGAAGAGCCAGTGGACTGGCAGTTCGGGAAAGAGGATAGAAATAATATTAAAAAAAGGTGGCAGTTGGGTAATATTTACGTATGATCCCAATACCGATCAGTGTTGCAACTGCTGGTTTCAAGGAGTGCGCGCTAGTCGCAGCTGGTGTGACCGCATTGCAACTGTACAGGCGCTACCCCACGCAGCCTCAGCCGTACGTGTTCTCGCCAGAGTACGTCACGTACAGGAAGCCATCCTCGTCCTTCTTCGCGTTGTACAAATCGCTCATCAACGTGTTGCTGCTCGCAACAGTGCCAGATACGAAAAGGAAAATGGATTTTTCCGCGTCAATGGTGATGCGGCGACGAAGGTTGACAATGACCCCTGCAACAGTTGCGTCAGGCGGGACGAGGAGCTTGATCGCCCCAACCTCTGGCATGGACAGCTCCTTGGACTTCTCGCAAATGACAGGGATACGATCGGGCCTCTTGCTGCGCGCTTTCTCGGCTTCCCTCTTACGCTGCTCGAGAGTGTGGGTGTCCTTGTAGGAGCGGTCTGAAGACATCGGAGGAAACGGGACCGAAGGGGAAAGGAGGGGGGAGGAGAGGGCGAAGGAGGTGTATGGAAATGCACAGGAATAGGAATAACAAAAAAGGGGTGTGGAGTGGACGCGGGGAGAAGAAGTGTTTTGGTTGTGGTTGATGATGTTTTTTTTTTGAAACGACAGGAAAAGAGAGAAGCGGGTTTGTTTGTGGGATGAAATAGGGAAAATGAAGGGAGAGGGTGATTGGAGTGAATAATAAACAGTTGTCTGTAATGACAGTGGAAGCTAGTGCGGCAGTCTGAAGATGAAACGGGCAAAAGGGGGATGGGCAATAAGGACAAATAGGAAGTACTGTTGGAGCCAACTCATTCGTGAGGATGCTCGGTTTGTACGAGGTGTTGTATCAAGAGAAGTCTTGAAAACGCATCACGGATAATAGGGGCACACAGGTCAAAGAAACCGGTTGAGACTCTAACCACTGCATACACCAGTTTCCCACGACACTAGCCGGGATCAGTCCCCCTCTCTCCAATGGAAATGGGGGAGACCCTTCCCAGATAGGGAGCAGGGGCATGCCTTTTTTTCGGTGGTGTCATTTCAATAGAATGGCGGAATCAGCAAGTATGAAATGATAGTCATCGTTTTGGTTTTTTCTTGTCTGGAGATGTGTTTGGGAGAGAGAGAGGATATGCTTACTGAGCGTGTCAACTTTTGAGAAAAAAGAGGAAGGAAGGGGGTAAAAGATGTAAAAGGAAAATGAAAAGTACCGGTGGGGGATGAAACGGTGTAGAAGGAAAGATTGACACAAGTGAATACGCAGTTGCCACAGCAACCGATGTTTTCTCTTTTTTTTTTGACGCAGAAGACAGTGGTCTCTTTTTTTTTTGTTAACGAAGCAAAGGCGTGTGTGACGAAAAGCACAACACAGTATTGACAACGGCGGACATAAGCAATAGACCTCACATGCACGATAGATTGGGTGTTTCACCTCTGGCCATATGAAAGGAATGACACAGCAGATGGGAATAGGTAGCGTGTAGTGTGTGGACTCTGGAAAGGTATGCGGTTGCCTGCATAGAAAAGAAGTCAAAGACAGGAGAGAGGTGGATCGCCTTACACACACACTCGCTGAAACAGAAGGCCCAGCGTGGCATGGAAAGGTATAAGCAATAGTGGTTCCCAAGTGGTAGCTAAAGCGGGGTCACAGGAACCCATGAAAGCAAAGGAAAAGCATCAGGAGGGCTCGTTGGTGCTAGAGGAAATGCATGGCCGCCACGAAGAAAGAATGGTTCAAGGCGCTGTGGCTCGACAAGGGTTATCGCAGTCGCACATGGCGACCCTGCTCTGGACGGAAGCCCTTAAGCTCAACAACGTCACTCCCTTGGTGGCATTCCCATCACCGCGACAAAGAGCGAGTCTCGCCTCTCACAAACTGTCAATGAGGTTCCTAAGAAGCTGCGACAGCGACGGGTCATTGTTGGAATTCGACTGGCTCCGACTAGCCTGGACAAATGCAGCGGTGGCAGAAGTGGCCTCTCTGCTACGACTGTATGTAAAGGTGTGTCTTCCACGACAGTTTGCGTGGTGATGCCACACATTCGTAACCACACACTCTGGGCAAAGATCGAAATCTTCACAATCGTTGCAATGGAAAAACGTTTCGAAGCCACGTCTACCACAGGAATCGCAGTTTGCGTTGTTGTAGGGAGCCACGCGTCCTTTCCAGGCTCTGGTATTTACGATGGTGGGGAACCCATATGGCGATCGGACCAGTGTAGACATGTCTGTAAAAGAATGTAGGCCCTGGAAGTGCCTGTCGTAGTGTGTCTCGAAGCACGCACTACATAGGTCGGAATCTTCACACACGTTACAACGGAACCACCTGGCAGCATTCGGGAACACAGTCGCGCGGCAGACGTCACACGAATACGCGCCAGTGCGCTTGCCAGCCCTGGTGATGTGGGGGAGGTGGGTGTCGACAACCTTCTGGATGAGAACACTCATATCTGTAAAGGCGTGATAGCCATTGGCATGCTGCATGCTTGCAGAGTTGAAACACTTACGACAGTAGTTGCAATCTTGACAGGAGTTGCAGCGAAACCAGTTACTGAGAGAAACAGGACCTTTGCAGTTGCAGCATGTTTTCTCCGTGGCACTGTACAGTCGCACGTATTCGTCCTTGAAGGAGATAGTTGCAACCGCCTGGGATCCGTTACCTGGACTAGGTGGTACCTCCCGCACCTTTTCAACCAGCTTCTCAATCAGCGAGTCTTTCTCTCTGATGACCCGTTCCGCCTGAAGGGCGGCGCTCTTCAACGTATCCACCGTCGCCGACAACGTGGCCACTCGCTGCTCTTTTTCTTGGCACAGCTGACACGGGCGTACGCCGTCGCGGGCACGAGCCTCTTCAGTTCCCCTCTGCAGTAAGATGTATGCTTCTTTTGCCTCGATCGTCGCATTCTTGCTCGCCACAGTAGCCTCCAGCTCCGCGATGCGGTTTCGCAGGGACTGAATTTCGCTTGACTGACTGCTTAGTAGCTGCCTCAGCTCCAAAGCCTCTGCGCTCGCCTGTCCAGTGTGCAGAAGTGTTTCGGCATCGCTGCTGTCCTCGTGGGAACTGGTTCCTCCGTCATCCATGGTGGAATGGGGGGTCGTCGGTGGGCTGCCCGTTGAGTCTGACGGGGCAGTTGCCACATCGTGGTGGACCGTCTTTGGGGGTGGGCCAACGTCCGGCATAGATACCCTCTTTTTTTTCCTTATAACGAAGGTAAAGGCGTGGTTGTGGGTAATCGGCCCAGTTCAACTGTGGGTGAAATAGCCACACTGTCACGTTTGGGAAGGCGGAGAAAGAAGTCAAGGATTGAAGGTGTTGCGATGCTCTAATGGGACTGGCTGGCTCGCTTAGAAAGAGCTTACAGATGACGATGCAATCGCCCTCGGGGAGTCAGGTATGGGGTACGCGCGTTCCTCTCGCACTACTGCATAAAGAGTTATTTTTGATGTATTCACAAGGATGTGCAGGGGAGAACAATGAGAAATGAGTCAATCCAACAAAGCGAACATACATAAATACTTCCGATTTGTATCCACACAGGTATAGTATATGAATATATATATATATATATATATATATATAGGGAGGGGATGTATCAAGGAATAGACGCGTGTTCAATGTAATTCATCTTCGGTGGCTGTAGAAGTAGAGACTCTTTTATTGTCATAATTATGAGAAACTGTCCAAGCTGACCATTACACAAGTCTCATACGAATGTTCTTTGGTAAAGCCTATGCGTACGGACGGATGTGATGAGGCGGCACCCTGGAAGGGAACCCAGTGGACTGCCGACGTGATTGTAACAGCAACGAGCAATTCACTCACGACCCGGTAGTTGCACTTTGCTGTGCTGGGTAGTCAGGGGCCCAATGCAATGAATAAGGCTCAGACGAATGGGCTGCCATCAATTCTGTTCTCCGCAAGCAGGCGGTCAAGACCACGCTTACGCCCATTCGAGTTCCTCTGGCTTGATCGGCTTTGTCAAGGGAATGACGCTACTGACACGCCTCGTCTTGTCTCGTGGGGTCGCCTTGCGCATGTCCAGCGCATCCTCGTCGTTTTTAAACGGCCCCTTCGGCCCGTCGCCGCGGTAGTACCCAAGGACTGTGCGGTACACAATGTAGCCCAGCTGACGGTACATGTCCTGCGCGACCTTGTTACTCTTTCGCACGAAAAGATCAATAAAGTACGCGTTGTGGATAACAATAGTAGTCTCTTCCAACTCCTTCATCAGAGAATCACCTAGCCCCAGACGGCGGAATGTAGGCGCTACAGTGAGGGCAGACACATGACCGTGAAAGTTTTCGCCGTCGCCCTCGGCCTTACCGAGTGTGTACCCCATCACCAGACCCGTCGTCGGGTGTACACAGATGCGCTGGTACTCAGGCCAGTGAGTCATGTACTCACCGTAAAAAGAAGTGCTGTACGTCTCCGTCAATTGATCCAAATTCGTAAAATTAAAGGTGAGCGTGTCACACAAGCTCATGTCGCGGTAGCTCGTCATTGTATCCGTTCGCTGTAGCTCTTGTCGGGGACGGCGCGATGGAGAAATGTAGAAATCTCAGCGATGGAGATGATGCAATGTACACGCAAGACTTTGTCGCGGCAATGACACTAGCAGCCGCTTATACCTGCACACTAACAGAAGGGGGGGAAAGTCGGAGGGTATCCGTGCTGAAACGAAAAGTGTTACCGTCGGATAGGTTGAGCGCAAGTTCACGGAGATGAAATAAGGAAAGGCCGGAAAGTCGGGAGTTGCATTCGAAGCGGCATCACTGGCTTTCAATGAGACAGATCTGCTGGTCATAGGGGAGGATGTGGGTGGATGTGCGTCGATGCTAGTTTCCAACTGCGCTGAATGAGGAAAATAAAGTTAAAACGAGCCTACATAGCAGAACAGCGTGCTCTTTCCAACGAGGCCACAGACAGCATGTGCATTTTTCCCGGAATTTGTGATGCACAGGCATAAGGAAAGGACCACAACAATGGAATCCTAGCGCGGACCGCTTCGCTCCTGAGAGGCACAATTAATAAATAAAAAGCGAAGTGAGTGGGATTGCTGCGTTATTTCGCAATAAAAACTTTTCTTTTGTGTGGTATTCGGTTTTACGCGTTTACGATAACTGTAGGGCGAGAATGTAGTACTGACTCTTCTTCTTCTTGTTTGGGATGTGACCCATATCCTGCACCCGGACGCACGAAGCGATGAAGACAGAAGAGATCTATGACAGGGCCGCCATAGGTCTTTAAGAGAAACTCTCACTGCCCGGTCACAAAAATATGTGCATGAACGTGCGTGTATTGGGATGGAGACGCGGTGGCAAACGAAAAAAAAACTCTGCGGAGAGAGTTCACCAGCAAGTGATATGGTCACTCGACCGTTTAGTGATAGCGTGGGAGAAGCAAAGGAATTTGGAGACGGATGGGACCTCAAAGACGAGTGCGAAGCAAAGGAAAACCGCCCTATCCCCTACGGCTCCAAATTATTTTTCTTCCTCTGACCTTGTGTGGTCGATTGGAAGCCATCATCGCACAACAAGAATGCGCGATTGGTTAGAAAAACCCACAATGGTATGGTCGGCCTGTACAACGACTGCGTAGTCGCCGGGCTTCACATAGCCTCTCTCCTTGGCATAATCAATACCCATGGCTACCCGCCGGTCCTTTGAACTGTCCTTGCCCAATTGTCCCTCGTCGTACATGACGCCCTCCATTCCATTGGATAGCGTGATCTCTCGTAATGTACGTGGACGCGTGGTGACAACGACGATCGGGCAGTTCGGACGATACTTGGCGATCAGGCGCGCACTGTCGCCGCTGAGACTCAGGGCGATCAAAACCTTCGCATTCGTCTCAAAGACGGCATTCACTGCGCTGCAGCAAACGGCCTCCTCAAAACTCATAGGAATTTTCTGCAGCTCTTTGACGTTGTAAAAAACGACGCTGTGATCCACCGCGCCTTGGGCCTCCAGGCACGTGCGCGCCATGTGCTGAACAGCTTCGTTGGGGTACTTGCCCTTCGCCGTCTCAGCGGATAGCATGATGCTGTCGGCGCCGTCCAGAACAGCGTTGGCGACGTCAGACACCTCGGCGCGCGTGGGGCGGGGGTTCACCGTCATGCTCTCCAGCATCTGCGTCGCACAGATCACAGGCTTGCCCGCAACGTTGCACTTGCTGATCAGGATCTTCTGCGCGACGGCAACTTTGTGCAGAGGAATGCCGACGCCGAGGTCACCACGAGCCACCATGATGCCGTCACTGTTCTCAATGATCGCGTCAATGTTCTGCACGCCCTGGTGGTTCTCGATTTTGGATATAAGACGGATATCCCTCCCCTTTTCGCCGAGAATGCGGCGAACGTCCACGACCTGCTCAGCCGATCGAATGAAGGAGGCGAAGACAAAATCCACGTCGTGGTCGACGCCAAACTGAAGGTCCTGCGAGTCCTTTTCAGAGACGGCGGGGAGATCAATGTCTACCCCGGGCAAGTTAACGCCTCGATGGTCGGAGATGATGTGCGAGGTCTCTGTCATGCACCGAAGCGTGGAGTCATCCTCACGACTGAGTACACGGAGCATGAGGACACCATCATCGACAAAGAGGTGGTCCCCAGGTTGCAACTGCGCTGCCAGTGGCTTATAGTCAACGTAGAATTTGTCCTTCGTGCCGCTGTGCATCACAGCTGGGTCGGTCGTGACGAGACACGTCTCCCCACGCAGCATGGCCGCCTCACCGCCGTTGAACTGACCGGTGCGGATCTCTGGCCCTTTCGTATCAAGGGCCAGGCCCACAGTCACTCCGAGCTCCTGCGAAGCACGCCGGACGTTCTCAACAGTTGTCCTGTGGTACTCGTGGGAGCCATGTGACATATTCATGCGTGCGACATTCATCCCGCTCTTAATAAGTTGCTTGAGCGCTTCCACGTTCTGCGTACTGGGGCCGATGGTGCACACAATACGGGTCGCACGGTACACTGGCGGGGGTGTGAACACAGAAAGTTTGATGTTGTGGGCCAATTGTGAGGCTGCAAGGGCTCTGGTGGAGCGGAACATCCTTGGCGAAGCTTTTACGTCAATAGTAGCCTGCGGAATATCCAGTGAGGAGGGAGGGGGAGGGGGGAACAGGACTAGTGCAGCAGCGCTTCTGCATCTGCACTGTGTACACTCATAGTCCGCGAAAACAAATCGGTTTGAGGTGGACCGAAGAGGCGAATGTGAGATAGTAGAAAGAAGTGAGGAAAGAAGCGTGCGCGTTAGGAAACCATGAAGAGGGATGAGTGGGTAGGAGTGGTGAGGGGAATGGATTACAGAAACGCTTTTGAAAGAAAATAGCATGCATAGAGCCGCAGACTCGTCGAGCCAGTCGGGGCGACAAGGTCCCCCTGCTGCTACGGAATAGGCACTTTGAGACTGACGAGCGGCTGGCCACGAACCGCTCGTGTAGTGCCAGAGGGCCATACTTAGGGGGAGGGGGGAGCGGCGAAATGATAGAAGGCTGCATTACAGAAAGGGGGCAACTACCGTCGATCTAGACGATCCCTGCGTGCACTGGAGTAGCATGAGGATCGGATAGTCCTTTAGGTCATCGTGGTTCGCCTGTGCACGTTGGTAGTACTATTGTTTTTTTTCTTTTCTTTGCTGGAGTATGTTGCGCCCACAAATCCCAGAGCTGCTTAGCGGGGGAGAGCCAGAAACATGAAAAACAAAACACATATATACTTTTTAGGGAAATATAATGGCTTCATGGCGCAAGAAAATTTGACGGCTTCTTTGTTCAGGATGAAAGCAGCTACCGATGTGTTCATTCACTGCGGCGCACTCGCATTGCCTCTCCTCCGCCTGTGCGCCGCAGTCGGACTATGGGCCGACGCTAGCACTGAAGGAGAAAGGAGGACATATAAACAAAAGCGGATAGACAAAGAACAAAAAGGACGATATGAAAATGCTAAACAAACAAAAAGAAGAGAGTCTTTGTCAATCGAGAATAAGGGGGGGGGGGAGGGGGGATGGCGAACGTCGGAGGAAATAATAATGATAATAAACTGCGACTCGTATCACGACTGTGGGTCGTCAAAGTGGTGGGGCACCCTTTCCCTTTCTCTCTCGTCTCACAGTGAAAGTCTGTTCGCGTGTCCCCCCGTGGCCAAGTAATGGGCGTCAGAAGCTTTGTTGAACAGTGTAACTGGACAAGTGAAGGCAACAGCAATACAGATGTAGAAAATAGAAACATATAATATGCTAAGGCCGTTCGGTTTGAATGTGTCGTTCTGGCGAGTACATCGGGTCGGCAGGAACACAAAAAGGGAGGGGTGACAGGAAGAAGTGGAAAGGCAGAAAAGAAAATGGAGAGACAAGCTGAGATGTCTGCTTGGCTTAGATGGAATCTTTTGGAGGTTGCGGATGTAGCGGCCGCGGGGCAAGTACTTCCGGTGAAGCGCGTAGTGGGGCCTCGCGCGCACTCCCGACGTGACTGGCCAAATCTGCTACTCTACTGCGTTAGTCAATGATGACAATGCGTGTCTGGTTCGCGTAGCCCTTGACCTTGTGGTCGGCGTGGACGACGACCGCGCAGTCCCCCAGATCCGTGTAGCCCTTCTGCTTGGCGTACTCGACACCAACCTTCACGCGGTTCTCCTTGTCAACATCGGTGCCGTACTTCTCCGCGTCGTAGAAGACGCTTTCCACGCCCTGCGTGATGTTGAGCTGACGGCACGTCGACAGCCTAGTGGTCACACAGATGATTGGGCAGTTCGGGCGGTACTTGGCGACGAGGCGGGCGCTCTTGCCGCTGTTACTCAGAACAATCAGCACCCTCGACTTGGTCTCGTAAACGGAGTTGACAGCACTGCTGCACACAGCCTCCTCCACGCTCATGGGAATTCGCTGGAGCTTCTTGATGCTGTTGAAGAAGACATACTCGTTAGTCGCGCTCTGGGCCTCCAGGCAGATGCGCGCCATGTACTGCACAACCTCGTTGGGATACTTGCCCTTCGCCGTCTCACCGGAAAGCATCACACAGTCCGCACCGTTGAAGACGGCGTTGGCGACGTCAGACACCTCGGCGCGCGTGGGGCGGGGGTTCACCGTCATGCTCTCCAGCATCTGCGTCGCACAGATCACAGGCTTGCCCGCAACGTTGCACTTGCTGATCAGGATCTTCTGCGCGACGACGACCTTCTCCGCCGGGATCTCCACGCCGAGGTCACCGCGGGCCACCATGATGCCGTCACTGTGCTCAATAATAGCGTCAATGTTCTGCACGCCCTGGTGGTTCTCTATCTTGCAGATGATCATGATGTTCTTGCCAGCCTCACCCAGCGCCTCGCGCACCTCGTCAACTTGGTCAGCCGTGCGGATGAAGGACGCGAAGATAATGTCGACGCCCTGCTGGACACCGAACTGGAGATCTTGGCGGTCCTTCTCGGAGACGGCGGGCAGGTCCACGTCACAGCCAGGGAGGTTGACACCGCGGCGGTCAGAGATGGTGTGAGCGTTGGAAACCACGCACTTCAGAGTGTGCTCGTCCTCACGGCTCTGGACAGTGAGAATGAGGATGCCGTCGTCAATGTAAATGTACCCACCGGGCTTCACCATCTGCGGGAGGCGCTCGTAGTCAATGTAGAACTTCTCCTTCGTCCCCTTATCGTAGAACTCCCGGTCAGTCGTGACGTAGCACACCTCACCACGCTCGAGGACGGCCTCGCCGCCAACGAAGAGGCCAGTACGGATTTCGGGACCCTTGGTGTCGAGGGCAATGCCGATGTTAACGCCAAGCTCGGCCGCAGCGGTGCGCACATTGTTGATCGTCGTCTGATGGTATTCGTAAGAGCCATGAGAGAAGTTCATGCGCGCGACGGACATGCCGCTGTTGATGAGGCCCTTCAGCGCCTCAACACTCTGCGTGCTGGGGCCAATGGTGCAAATGATGCGGTTCGCGCGGTAGTTCGCGAGGGGCTCAAAAATGGAGAGCTGCAGGTTATGGGCAAGCTGGGACATCTTGGAGCTCTTGATCTTCTTTGGGGGTCGGGAAAAACGGCACCTGCTGGTGTTTGCGGCTTGTGTGGATGTATGTATTTTACCACGCGAGGTGAAGGGGGAAAAACGAATAATGAAAAGCCAAGGCTTATTCTTAAACGGCAAGAATTCCGGTCTGTCGCGGAGAGTGTGATAGTGACAACGAGCAGGGAGAAAAAAATCGTTGAATGATATAATACTATTTAGCATCGTTACACAAAGTCAAGGTAGGGAGAAACGGAGGAATACGTAATGAAGCACAAGTGAGGGTTGTACACACAAGATGTGTTTGTGAAGGGAAGCAAGTCCATAGAGAAATATGTAACTGCATTGACAATGGGGAAGATCGGTCTCTCGAACAAAGATACCGTAAGGAAGACAAATTAGCTCCACTCCCACCTAGAGTTGTGACGACGCTGACGTACGCCTGTGTACTGCTGTCAATCACCGACACCAAACACATCACACTGAATGCCTCTGGAGATGATTGTTTTACTCAGCAAGCTATATCATGACTTCAGCTTCATGAGTCGTCCGGTGCTAAGATGTCTTCTCTTGTCGCTATGTACGGTGGTCTTGATTAAGCTCATGTGTTGATACTGTGGTCGAATACTGACCCGGGCGCGCAGTTACCGATAGCGATGCTCTTGCCTGTGTAGCAGGAACTGGTAGACGCACCGCCATGCCTCCTTAACTGAAAGATACATGGCAGAAAAGGGAAGCGAAGTTGAAATACGAATCACCACGTGGGCTTTTCAGGGGGAAGGTGCGATACCCCGTCTTCATGACCTTTACAGAGACGGCGAACTCTGCCACAGTGCAGGTTGGCTCAGTCTTGCCAGGATCAGACACGAGGAGGCGAACGCACAGAACGTCCAATTCCTGGTGGTCGCCGCTGAAGACGAACTTTTCATTCCAAAGGGGGCTAAAGCTGCAGCCGCACACGTTACTTGATTTGCTGCTTTTCTTGTCGTCACTGTTTAGCCACATCTCCACTCGCCGGCGGGTATTTTGGTCACCCTCACATGCTTCGTCAAGATAGGTGCCGCCTATGAGTTCCACCTTTAGTGTAAAAGGTTTACTTGGACCTGGTGGGCCAGTCACATCGGCGCGAATCAGCGATTCGTTACGGAGATATTCTGGTTTCAGTACGTAGCCGCAGCCCCCGTTCCGATGTTCGAAAAAGCCTTGATTCACCAACATGTTTGTGTCGCGAGTCTGGAAATTGAGAGCGACCATATGCGCCCCGAGTCGCCACGACTTCACCGGGTCGTAGTTGCCCGAGGCCACGCGGTGACCGCCTGGGTACACTCGACCTAGCATCCGTGTGTTTTGCAGCTGAAACTTTCCTGCATGTTGGTTGTAGAGGCTGTCCACAGCCGATTCAACGTAGCTCTGGACACTTGGGATGGCGCGCGAAACTCCCTCGCCCCACACCTTTGTCTTTATGGCTCCAACCGTAACGCAGGCGCTGAGTGCTTTGCTGGTGTGCAGAACTTCTTCAAGAGACGGCTGGCCATTATGAATACCATCACCAGTGCGATCCTTCACGTCCTCATCACCGTCCTCATTGGCCTTCCACTTGGCCAGGATTTTCCCACGCAGATTATTGGGTGTATATTTCCGCACATCGTTGTAGACACCAGGAAGCAATAACTTGTCACCAAGCACCATACAGAGAATTTCTGCCATGCGGTTCGACTGTGCCTCGCAGGTGTGCACTTCAAGTGAGAGAATAACAGGGAAAAGACGCGGGTTCCACTCGCAATGGCGAGGCCGTTCGGCTGACATCGCAGTCGTTGGGTCGGCGAAGGCGTACTTGTTAATAGCTTGGACGACATCCTCGAATAAAATCTTACTTGTCATGGTGTACCCATGATACACAATCGGCTCACCGTCGGGGCCGTCCCAGCAATCAATCTCGACGCACCGACAACCGGAGAGTAGCACATCGCGGTAGCGCTCGATCGAACTCTCAGAACGAAGCTGGTCGCCGCAGAGGTACGTGTTGTGCGAGCTGTTAATGTAGTAGCAGTGCAACGGTTTGTCCATCGGGTCTACGGCGCGCTGGTGGCGGGAGTCGCATACGCTGTGTTCCCGAGAGAATAGAACGATCTCAGCAAACATCCATAAAAGAAGACGACCTGTTTCACTCAAACCGAAGGAGGCGAAGATGCCATTTACGAGCGATGAATAGCGCGACTGCGGGGACGGTGAGTCCATCGAGCTTGACGCGGTGAAGGCACCGCTATCAGACGCGGAGACATTGGGTGTTGAAATGCTCGGAGAGGTGAAAAGGTCGCCAAGATCGCCCTGGTTGTGTAGAAACGCAGTGAACTCTGCTTTTGTCATCCCCTCCTTTGGATCCTGTACCGCTTCCTTGTAGGGTCGAATGAGGGCGGGGTATTCGCAAAAGGAAGCAAAAAAGTCGAGGAAACCATTGCGGTCGAGACGTTTATCACCCGGCCTTACATGTTCCCTGAAACGTTCATT
>AUXJ01004811.1:0-12675 GCA_000482205.1 Herpetomonas muscarum
AGTGGAAAGGTGTGGAGCAGTTCATTTGTGTATGTATGTGTGTGTGTGTGTTATGTGTCAAGAAGCCCATGCGTTGTTGGCATTGTTGTTGTTTTGTTTTTTTGTGTGTGTGACTAGTGGGTTCATGAATTGTTTCACTACAGAAAATAAAGCAAACCCATATAGACGTGTGTGATCAGCTAATAGTGCGTGGATTCTCTCGCTTCTTTTCCGTGTCGGCGTTTGTGTGTTTGTGTGTTTTTTTGTTTGTTGTTGTTGTTGTTGTTCTATTACTCTTGTAGTTCGCAGAAATAATCGATACGATGCGCGTTTCGTTGTTTCTTTGACAGTTGCCCATAATCTAAATGTATGTACGTGTCGGAGAGAGGAGAAGGGGAAGGACAGGAGGAGGAGGGGGGGATAGAGGTGAGCCGGGCGCTGGCAGTGCTTATACCGTAGCCGGACGTCTGCAACTACACATCCGCCCTCCACCCCACCACAACCCCCCTTTTACTCCCCTTGCCGCTCAGCCGTCTTCTTCCTCGATGCCGCCCTCTTCGTCTTTCCCGCCCTCTCGCGCAGCGGCGGGGCGAATCTGTACTCCGCCGCCGACGGGCCTGTGCCGAGCTCCTGCCTAGCGCGGGCCCTCTCCACCCGCCGCACCGCCCGACGGAAGAATAGCTTTGCGTGCTCGGTGGTCTTCCGGCCGTCCGCGGCCGGCGCCACGCCGCGCCTCGCTGCCGTGACGGCGCGGTGCACCTGCGGCGTAACGCACGCGACGGTGACCGGCACCGTCGCGTGCTCGTCGCCGTACCCGTAGCCCTCCGCCCCCGCCGCCCTCCGCGACGACGGCGCCGGCGGGCAGGACAGCTCAAGGAAGATCTGCAGCGACGGCTTCGCGGTGCTGGCGAGGAGGCGGGCCACCACCGTGTCGGGGCCGCGCAGCCGCCACGACAGCAGCGAGACGCCAGCGTCGCTGCCGTGGCGAAGCGCGACGTTCAGGCCGGCCGGGGCGGCGTCGAGGCGGTTGTCGTGGGCGTCCTTCAGCCCCACCGCAACCTCGAAAGGCACCCCCGCCACCACAGCGTTGAAGCGGCTCGTCGTCAGCGCGGCGCGGTCAAGGGCAACCGGCCCCGGCCGCACGCGGAGATGCAGCGGCGACAGAAACAGCTGCTGCCCGTGGAGAAGGACGTAGAGCTTGTGGCGACCGGCCCGCTCGGGCGCGGTGAACTTGATGCGGTATTCGCCGCGGCCCTCGTCGGTAACGCGGACCCTCCCGACGCTGCCGACGAGGCGGAACTCCTCCACCGCCTGCGGCTTGCGGATGCGGCGGTTGAGGACGTTCCGCAGCTGCACCGTCGCGTAGCCGTGGCCGCCGGCGACGAGGAACGGCGTCTTGCGGCGGTCGCACCGCACCTGCGTCCAGCAGGCGAACGGCTTCCGTGCCTCGACGAGGCTGTTTACCTCGGGCTGCGCGACGGCCAGCTGCACCAGCAGCAGCGACGCGATCTGCTGCTGCGTCAGCAGCTGCCACGACGACGACAGCGCGGAGAGGGGCCCCCCGATGCGGCCGAGCAGACCGCCAGCCCGCTGCACGCACTGCAGCGGGCAGTAGTAGACGGCGTTGCCGCTGCCGCCGGTGAGGACGCACGTGCCGCGCTCCCCCGTCTCGAGTGTCAGCGTCAGCTGCCGCACGGCGCGGCGCATGCACGCGCCGACCGGGCCGTCCCACCCGAGACACGCCGCGGCGACAAATGGCTCGAGGACGAGCGCGCTGTGCCGGTATGTCAGCACCCGCAGCGCCGACAAGGTGTTCTCCGCGTCGTCGGGGCTGTCAATCGCCGCGGTGTCCACGACGAGGCGGGCCGCCG
Organism: Herpetomonas muscarum; assembly: GCA_000482205.1. Taxonomy (NCBI): domain Eukaryota; phylum Euglenozoa; class Kinetoplastea; order Trypanosomatida; family Trypanosomatidae; genus Herpetomonas; species Herpetomonas muscarum. Next base: position 1,851 of record AUXJ01004811.1, read on the forward strand.
GCAGGTACGACCGCAGCCGCTCAGAGAGGACGCCGACAATATCGCCGAGGAGCCGGCGGCACACCGTCGTCTCCTCGGCGACGATGCTGCGCTGGATGCCGGCCGCAACGTCGGAGGCGCGCGGGGCGTCGACGGGGGTGAAGCAAAGCATCAGCTTGTCGCCGGCAAACTTCACCAGCGGCTCGCGCTGCGTGGAGAAGAGGACGAGAACCGTCCGCAGCCGCCGCCCAAGCGCCTCGGCGATAATCGCGGAGCTGTGAAACTGACTCGCGTCCCCGGCCGGTGGCGCACCGCCATCGCTGTCATCGCCACTGCCCGCACCGTCACGGCTGCTGCGATGACGACGACGACGACGACGACCGCGGCGGCGGCAGGTGGCCGCGGCCCGCAGCAGCGACTCCACAACGTCCGCGGTGCTCTCCAACATCGCCGCCATCGCGGGCGTTGGGATAGCCGCGAGGGTGCCCTCCTCCATCTCGAGGCGGAACTGCACACGGGACAAGGACGGCGGCGGCGGCGGCGACACTGGCACCACCAGCGCACCGGAGGCATCGGCGGCAGGGGGGGCCACCGCGGCCGCCGCCGACGACGACGACGACCCCTCCGGTTGGTCGATTTGCAGCTCACCGGATGCGAGGGCAGCCGCCCGGGACCGTTCCTCCTCCCGTGCGATGGCGGGCTTGAGCGCGGCTCGCAGGCGGCGGAGGAACTTGTCGCGGATGTAGTGGACCTGCACCAGCGCGACGTCCTCGGCGAGGGCCGCGCGGATAGTGTGGCGGAGGGCATACTCGGCGTCCGTGATGGACTGGCAGTCAAAGAGAAGCGTGCAGCCCATCGCCCCTGCCGACGACGACGACGACGCGGCATCAGGGCCGCAGCAGCCGGACTGCTCGAGCAGCTCCACCACCGGCGGAAAACGCGAGACAACAGCAGCAGCAGCATTGGTGGTGGTGGTGGTATAGCGCAGAGCAATAAGCGCCGGGCGCTGCTGCCGCCGCGTCTCCATCACGACAGCGGCCAAATCCTCCTCCTCCACCGTCGATAGCGCCTCCGCGACGACGGTCTGGAGGGCGTCCGTTATGCTGAGCAGTGCCGACCGCACCCGCCGCACAGCGCTTCCCCACCGCTCCTCGTCGCCGTGAACATCGCTCGCCCCATCACCGCCGCCGCCACGGCCAATTGTATCCAGCACGTTCCACTGCAGCACGACACTGCCGGCGCGGAGCGCGGGGTGGGGCAGCCGCCGCATCGCCGCCGTCGCGCGGCGGCAGAGCTGCGCGAGCTCCCGCTCCACCCCCGCCCGATACGCTGCGCGGACGGAGGGCAGCGCGGCGCGCACGTCGGGGGCGACGACGCTGTTGCTGCTGCTTGACATGTACACATAATGCACCAGCTCGCCCGTCTCGGCGCCGCTGACGCGCGACAGCTCCTCGCCGCGGTTGGCCGCGATGCGCACCTCGATCGACGCGATATCGCCCGGCGCGGCGCCGTCGTAGCTGGCGAGGAGGAGGGAGGTGCTGAGCCACTGCAGCAGCTTCTTCTGCTGCGCGAGGGTGCGGGCGCGGAAGGACGCGGGATCGTAACGGATGCGGTGGGGAAAGTCCCGCATGAGCAGCCGCAGCGCCAGCCTCTCGTGGTCGACTGTGTAGATGGGGCTCACGAGGGGCCGGCAGTATTCATCGCGGTTGAGGGCGTTGATGCCAATCAGCCGCACCTCCGCAAAGGACAGGCGATGCGTCGTCGTCGTCGCGGCAACCGGCGGTGTCGGTGCAGTCTCTGCGGCTGCCAATGATGGCGATGATGGTGGCCCCCCGTCCTCGCGGACGGCGAGCGCGCCGGCCTCACCATCGTCGCCACCGCCGCCACCGTTCGGGGCTGGGTCGAAGCCGACGGTGCGGCTGACGCGCTCAACGGCAAAGACGTCGAAGAGCAGCGCCCGCACCGCCGGCGACAGGGCCGGCAGGTAATCGAGCAGCGAGCTCGCGATGGTGATGCCCTCCATCGCGGGGCCGTGCTGTGCCGCCTCCACCGCCAGCTGCTGGATCACCTGCGCGCACCGGAGCACCGCCTGCGGGTTGCCCATCGCGATGGCATACTCGAACGGCGACAGGCCCGCCTCATCGGGGCGCTGCAGCAGCACCCACAGCCGCTCGCTCAGCTCCGCAGCGGCGGCGGCGTCGCTGGTCGACGAAAGCGCCCGCTCCACCGCCTGTGCGAGGATGGCGCCGCCGCAGACCGGCGCGATGCGGTGCAGCATTCCGTGCGGGTACTCCGCCGCCGCCGCCGCCGCTGTCGCCGCCCCATCCCCGCCGCCCTTCGCGCCATACCCACCAGCACCACAACCATCGTTATTGTTGATAGAGTTGCCGTTGAAGATGGTGCTGCTGTTGGTGGTGATGCTGTTGTTGTCGGCGATGGCGACGGGGACGAGGGCGGGGCGCGCGACTGCCATGGTTGCGGCGGCCGCGACAATGTCCGCTCGCGTGTGGGAGAGCAGAAACGCCGCGCAGTCCGAGTGGCCGGCGACTGCGGCGGTCTCGAACGGGAAGAGGCCGGTGTCGTCGGCGGCGGCGCTCGCGTCGCTCATGTTCAGCGCCACGAGGATCTTCACGGTGTCGATGTGCCCGAAACGCGCGGCGGTGTGCAGCGCGGCGCAGTTGTCGGAGACGTTGAAGTCGGCGAGGGCGCGCACGCCGACGGCGCTGTTCGTTGCCGCGCACCAGCGGAGCAGCGCGCCCTGCGCCATACCGTCGTCCCCCCGCTGCTTTCCACCGCTGCCCCGGAAGGACGGCAGCTGCGGCAGGATGGGCCGCTCCCCCGGCCGCTGCGGCGCCTCCGCCCCCGCCGACACGGCCGCGGACGCCAGGGCCTCCCTATTCACCGCCTCGTGCATCGCCAGCGTTGCCCGCAGCCACCCGTAGCAGGGCAGCGCCGGGTCGGACCGCAGGATGCGCCGCTCCATCTCCCCGAGCACCAGCCCGCCACCACCGCCACCACGATTATTATCGGCGGCTGACGAAGTTGACAGCAGCAGATTATGGGCGCGGGCGTCCACTCCGCCGCTGCCGCTGCCGAACAGCGACGCGGCGCCGGCGGCGCTGTAGTGGGCCGCGATGATCGCCCGAAGGACGCGTGCGTGACCACAGAGGTGCGCGAGGTACAGCGCCGTGTGGCCGTCGGCGTCCTCAGCCATCAGCCCCGCGCGGGATTGCCCGTCGACGAGGCCGCTGCACAGCATCTCCGCCGTTCGACACGCCCCGCCCACCGCCGCGCAGTGCAGCAGCGTCGTCCGTGGCGAGCCGAGGTCCCTTGCGCGGCTGAAGCTCCGCGCCAGGGGGAGCGCGACGCTGTCGTGGCCGGCCATCGCCGCCGCCATCGCCGCCGTCATGCCGGCGTGGTTGCGCGCCGTCGCGTCCGCGTTGGAGGCGAGCAGCAGCTCCACCGCTGGGAGGTGCCCTTGCGCGGCGGCCAGGATCAGCGGTGTGTTGCCGCGGCGGTCCGACTGGTTGATCCGCTCCGGCCGCAGCAGCAGCGACACGAGGTCGGTGCGCCCCATCGCGGCGGCCACCATCAGCGGCGTCCGCTCGCGGCGCCGGCAGCAAAGGGTACCCATCGGGACGCGGAGGGCGGCAAAAGTCTCCAGCGCCGTCGCCGCCGCGGTGCGGTGGTGCAGCGCGTGGAAAACGCAGCTGCGGCCGGCCGCGTCGCAGGCGCCCTCGACGTCGCGTCGCGCCGAGTGCCGCGCGACGCGCAGCATCACCTCCTTCGTCGCCGACCGCGCCACGACGTGCATGACGTGGCGCGCGCCGCGGATGGTGCGGCGCAGCACCACGGGTACCTCCTCCGCGAGCAGCGGGAAGAAGTAGCGGCCTCCAGGGGCGGCATCGTCGCGGAGCTGGGCGGCGGCGTGCTCCATGATTAGCTCGAGGAGGTCCCACCGCCGCAGGGCGGCCGCGGCGATTGCCAGCGCGTTAACGTTGCCCCTCCGCACCGCACCGGGAACCTGCAGCAGGAACCGCAGGATCTGGTCGCGGGCCTGGATGCGGCCGGCGTCGCCAGAGGCCGTCGCGTCCGCGAGATAGGCCATAGACAGCACAGCCGCATCCACCGACCGGCTCCCCTTTTCCGCCCCCACACCCCCCTCCCCCCCATCCGCGGCGAGGGCGAGAAGGAGCGCGTGGCTGGAGTCTAGCACGCAGTGGTGCCGCCGATGGCGCGGCGGCGCGTGACGCCCTCCGCGCTGGCGTCCCCACCGCCGGCGCCGCGGCGCCTGACCACCCTCCCCCTCCTCCTCCCGCTCCGCCGCCGCAGAAGCAGCGACAAACGCGGCGACGCGGTCTCTGGCGCTGCGCAGGGGCGTGACGGCGGCGCGGTGGGCGGCGAAGGCGGCGTCGGGCGTCATGGCCGTGAAATACTGGACCCACTCCAGCCGCCCGGCGGCAATCGCGCAAGTGAGCGGCGTGAGGCCGGTGACCATCACCCGGCCGCCGTCGACGAGAAGGCTGCCGCGGCGCGTCCGCAGCGCCTCCGCGAGGAGGGCCGCGTCGAGGCCGGCGTCCTGCAGCACCACCGTCGCGGCGTACAGCGTCGCGTTGCAGGGCATCTGCAACACCGCGTCGAGCGCGCGGGTGACGCCGACGCCGGAGAAGACGGCGGCAAACACATCCCGCGCGGTGAAACGAACGGCGCCGCGCACCACCGCCTCGAGGTGTGGCAGCACTCGCCCCCACACGCCTCGGTCCCGCACCGCGAGGGCGTGCAGCGACGGCGCGGTATGCTCGTCGTCGTCGTCGTCGTTGCCGCCCAAATCGCCCCGGCCGGAGGACGGCGTCGCGGGATTGGAGGCAGCGGCGGCCGCGTCGCGGAACGTGGCCGCCAGCACCACATCGCTGACGGGGCGCAGCGCCGCCATCTCCGCCGCGAGGGCGGCGACGACGCGGTCGTGGCCCAGCTCCACCGCGCTGTGCAGCACAGTGTACGTTCCTCGGCGATACCGACCCCGCACTCTGGCGTGGAAGCGAAGCGTCGACAGGAGCTCGCCGGCCAGCGCGCTGTGGCGCCCCACCGGCACCGGCACCTCGCCGGTGCCGGTGAGCCCGGCGGCCAGCAGCACAAACGCACCGTCGGTGCAGCCGCGGCTGAGGGCCCAGTCGACCGGTGCGATACAACACGCCTCCTCCTCCTCATCGACGCCAGCGGCGCTGCTCCTCCTCTCGCTCCTCTTGTTCTTGTTCTTGCTGTTGCGGTCGTCGCTGTCGTCGCTGGCGTACAGCTCCACCAGCGCGCGGGCCACCGGCGTCGGCGCGTGCACCGCGACTCCGTACTCGTCTGCCTCCGTGAGCACCAGCATTGACCGCAGCAGCGCCGCCATCGCGGGGTGCGCGGCCATGTGGTGGAGGGAGTTGACGTGCCGCAGCGAGGCGGGGTCGCGCATATCCGCGAGCAGCGTTGCCGCCCCGTAACACTCAACGAGCGCCTCCACCGTCGACAGCAGCGCCTTCTCCGCGGCGGTGCGGAGAATGAGCGGGGAGAGGAAGGGGTGGCCGGCCGCGGCGAGGCAGCGCACCGCCGTCGCGAGGAGCGCCTCGCGCGCCGGAGGGAGGCGCCGCGGCACCCCTCGGACGAGGGCGAAGAGGGCGTCGCACAGCCGCCCGTCGCCGTCCGCTACCGTCGCGGCGGGCGGCAGCGGCGCCGCTGCCGTCAGCAGCCGCACCACCTCAAACTGCCCCATCCACGCGGCGAGGCACAGCGGCGTCACGAGCATCTCAGCCGCCCGCCGCACAGAGATGTGGTGACTCACACCGGGGGGGAGGGGGGCGGCCGCGTGCGGGTCGCACCCCGCGTGCAGCAGAAAAGTGATAATCGCCACATCGCCGCTCGCGACAGCAGCCAAAAGCGGCGACGACGACGCTGACGCCGACGGTGGTGGTGGTGGCGGTGCGACTGGCGCCACAGGGCAGCGGAACCCACTCTGCAGCAGCTGCAGGAGGTCGAGCCGGCGAGCCCGCACGCAGGCAAGAACAACAGGCGTCATACGGTGACCGGCATCCCGCAAATCGCCGCAGTGGTGGTGGTGCCGGCAGACCGCCTCCAGCAGCTCACGCAGCGCCTCGCCGGCGGCAAAACGCGTCTCGTCGTCGGCGTCCTCTTCCACAAGACTCACCATCGCCGCGGCTGCCATCGCCGGCGCGTTGCCGCTGTGCACGGCGGAGTGGAAGGCCGCCCGCAGCAGCGGAGACATTCTCTTCTTCCCCCTTTTCGCTGCGTTTATCGCGCCCCTGACGCTCTGCCGCGCAGCGCTGCTGCTGCTGTTGTTGTTGTCGATGCCCGTCACCGGCACGCGAGGCCGGCGACGCTGTTGTTGCTGCTGCTGCTGGTGGTGGTGACGCTGCCGAGGGGCGATGCCGGCCGCCACGAAGAAACACACGAGGCGGCTGTTGTCGGCAATAATAGCATAGTCTGCGGCGCTGCGGCCCGTGATGTCCTGCAGCGCCCACGGGCGGAGGCCGACGCCGTCGTGCAGCAGCTCGACCAGCTCCTCGTCGCCGGCAGCGGCAGCGAAGCTGAAGGCGTCGCGCACCACGACGCGGTGCCGCGGCTGCCGCAGCAGCATCGCGCTGTGGTAATTGGGCGGCACGAGGCGATCAAACGGCCGCGGCGGACGACACAGGCCCCCGCGGCCCGTCTGCGGGTTGGGCAGCAGCCGCTTCCACGGGCAATTTTCCAGCGGCGCCATCGTCGGCTCAACGCGCTCCGTCGGCCGCCCCTCCGGCGGGGCCGGCGCGTCGGCGACAATCTCCGACAGCGTCGCCGGCGGCAGCGCCGTCAGCCGCTCGCAGAGCGCCCGCGTGACGGCCAGCAGCCCGCAGCTTGCGGAGAGGTGGACGAGCTCAACAGGATGCACCGCAGCGCACGCCGCGGGGTCGAGAAGGCGGGCGAGGGCGACGCCGATGCGCACGCGCCGGGCCCGGCGGCGAGCGCCCGCGCCCCCGTCACCACCCCTACCACCCCCCTCCCCCGCGCGCGAAGACCAGCTCTCAGCGAGGAGCACCTCCAGCAGCGCGTGCGGGACGTCGAAGGGACTGAGGGCGTCGAGGCCGAGCAGTCCGCGCACCACCGTCTCCAGACCGCCCACTGCCGCAGCGGCCAGCGCCGACCACGACCCATCCCCGGAGCTAATGCGCGCGCCGCCGCGAATGAGCTCCGCCGCAACATCTTCGTTCCCCGCGGCGATGGCCACCAGCAGCGGCGGCGACGACGCCGACGGCGATGGCGATGGAGATGGCGATGTGCCGGCGGTGTTGTGGCTGCGAGGGGAGACGGCGGGGGCGACCGCGTTCGGGTCGGCGCGCGCCTCCGCGAGAAGAAACTGCGCGGCCGCGACGTTGCCGACGCGGGCGCACGTCAGGAGCGGGAGGCCGCCGTCGAGACAGCGCAGGTCGCCCTCGTCCACCCCCACGCAGAAGCGCCGCTCAAGACACCACCGCAGCGGCGCGACGCTGCGTGCGCGGGCGGCGCCGTCGGCGTCGCGGCACACCCGCTCGCACAGCCGGCAGAGCAGCTGGTTGTCGCTCCGCGCCGCACGCACCGCCGCGACGGCGGCGGCCGAGGCTGAAGCAGCAGCGGAGGAGCTGGAAGGGGAGGGCCCCGCCGCGTCGTCGATGGCGGCGATGCGATCCGCCAGGGCGTATAAATCGTGGGTGAGGCAAAACATGACGGCGTCGCGGACGTCGTCAGCGCGGCTGACGCCGCCGGCCTCGACGAGCAGCGACAGCAGATCCACCACCGCGCCGTAGCGCCGCGCGCCGCGTGCGAACGCGCCGTGCGCAAAGACCAGCGCCGACAGCAGCGGCGTATAGCCCCTCGCCCCGCCGCCAAAGAGCGGCACGGCGCTGCTGCGGTCGCCGCACGCACCGCCACCACCACGCGTGGAAGTTGGCGTCTTCACCGCCCGCCCCCGCAGTCGGCCGCCGCTGGCCTTGTGCATGCGCATCGCGACGTCGAGCAGCCGCGACGCGGCCGCGCTGGAGACGAGCGTCGTGTTCCGGTCCCCCTGCGACCGATCCCACACGCCACCGGCACCGGACACGAGCTTTTCCGCCGCGGAGGAGGAGGAGGCGGCGGCGTTGGCGCCGTGGTGAGTCAGCAGCGCCGCGGCGATGGCCGGCTGCCCCAGCGCGCACGCCATGTGCAGCGCCGTCAGCCCGTCGTGATCAAAGGCGTCGGCCGCGACGGCGCCCGGTGCGCTGTGCGAGAGCAGCGCCTCCGCGACGGCGATGCGGCGGTGCAGCAGCGCCACCATCAGCGGCGTGCGCCCCGACTGGTCGTGCTGCCCGAGGCACGCGGGCATCGCCGTCACGAGGAACTGCGCGCACCGCAGCGAGCCGGCCGCGGCCGCGAGGTGCAGCGGCGTCTGCTGCCGGTAATCGACGACGACGAGCGACCCGTGCGGCCGCCCGGCGTCAGCGCGCCGCAGCTGCTCCACTAGATACGGCAGCACGTCGGCGTTCTCCTCGTTGAGGGCGGCGGCGTGGAGGGCGGTGCGCCCCGTGCCCGCCTCCCGCGCCCACAGGTGGGACCTGTCAAAGAGGTAGTGGCCGACCAGCGAGCGGATGGTGAGGAGGCTGCCGTCGACGCACAGCTCCAGCAGCGCGGGCGACCCGCGCTCAAAGAGGTCGACAGGGGAGAGGCCGTCGCGGTTGCGGTGGCCGCGCAGCGTCGTCGCCGCGTCGACGCCGGCGGAGCGCAGTTTGCTGCAGAGCAGACCGGCGATAGCCGCCCGCCGGCGCAGCAGCGCGACGTGCAGCGGCGTGTTTCCCGCCGCGTCCCCTCGCAGGGGGTCCGCGCCGCCCTCCAGCAGCGCCCGCGCGCAAGGCCCGTGGCCGCCGCTGACGGCGAGGTGCAGCGCCGTCCTGCCGCGCCGGTCCGCCGCGTTGACGAGCACAAAGGGCTGCGCGACGAGGTATTGAACGGCCGGCTCGTTCCCCTCCGCGGCCATCTCCTGGAGAAGGGTGCGGCCGAGGAGGTCGGGGACGTTGGCGTTCCACCGCGTGACAGCCGCGCACCACTGCTGCAGCGCGTGGCCCCGCCCGTGGGCGGTTGACGACGCGGCGGCGGCGGTGGATGGGGCGGCCGGCGGCGCCGGCGCGCGCTGCTGCAGCAGCAGCCGCTCCGTCAGAATGCGCTCCAGCTGAATGCCACGCGGCCCGGCGCCGCTGCCCTGCGCAACGTACAGCACACACGGCGCCAGCCGCCGCTGCGACGATGACGACGGCCCGGCAAAGACAGACGTGAAGCCGGCGCTGCCACCTGCTGCACTCGCCGCAGCGGCATCGCTATCGCCACGCGGCTGCGGCTGCCGTCGTCGACGGCGCCGCGCAGTGTGGCTACCGGTGGGGTCGATTGCGGGGAGGACGGCGAGCGGGGCGGGGGGCTTCATCCGCCACGCGGCGTCGGTCGGTACGCCAAAGCGCGGGTATCTTGGGAGGACATCGCGCACCACCACCGCCGCCTCGCGCGCGCGCGGGACGGCGGCGCATCCGCCGCAGCGTACAAAACAAAACGGCCCCGTGAAGTCAAAAGGGTGCAGTGGGGCGCTGAGGAGCTCCTCCGTCTCCGCGGCGTCAACGTTGGCGGGGTCCTCGACCACAGCCGCCGCCCCGCCGTCGCCGCCGCGCGCGAGAGACAGCAGCACCGACCGCACATCCGCCAGTGTGGAGGTTAGGCGGACGTTGACGGTTGCGACTAGCTGCGCGCCGGCCGCGGAGCCAGTGCAGAGAAGGCAAAACACCGATGCATCGTCCGGGGTAAAATCCATCCGGGACGTCGGCGACGCAGACGCCGCCATCTCTCTCTCGTCAACTTCTCTTTCGATCGCTTACTGCCTCCTCTAATATTTGCTTATTCTTTTTTTTTTTTGTTGTTTGTTTGTTTGTTTCTGTGTGTGTGCGTGTGGTCGTTCCTTCTTTCTCTTCTCTTTGACGCTGCAGTGGGAGTGGTTTCTTACGCTCCTCTTCTCTCCTTTTTTCACTCTGTCTCTCTCTCTCACTTTTTGGTGTATGGAGTTTTTGCTCTTTTTTTACCTTTTTTCCCCGTTGTTGATGTTGCGGTGTGTCTGTGTATGTGTGTGAAGATACGTTTAGGCTGCGCTCAACTGCTGCCACCTCTGCATAAATATATATATATATATATATATCACAGTAACGGTATATCCGCTGCGCGGTGGTGGGATCAAAAAAAAAGGAAAAAGGGGGACGGCAAACTGAGAGAGAGAGAAAGAAAAAAAGAGAAAGCAAAAAACACACACAAAAGGAAAATACACGGGAGGGGAAGAATATTTAAAAAAGAAGGCAACGAAAGGGGAACCCCAAAAAAGAAGGGAAAAAAAACTTTCAAACAAATAAATAATAATATTAATAAAAGAGGAGTGAAAGGGGAGAACCGCAGCAGGACGACAAAATATTATCTCTAATGTAGTGGTGAGTAAGAAGGTGACTCGTACGGGCTTTTTTTTTTGGGGGGGGGGAGGGGGCGGGCGCGGCTATCCCACACGTGAACACACGTAGCCACACTCAAGGACTGGAGTCAAGGGGGGGGGGGGGGGGGATGTTCCTTAAAATAGAAAAAAAAACAAGAAATGGAGTCGAACAAAAAGAAGAAAATCCAGAGAGAGGGGGGGGAAGGGAACAAAAAAAAAAAAAACAAGAAGAACAAAGGGAGGGTGGGGTCTAGGTACACCGATCAGAGCAGCAAAAAAAAAAAAAAACAGAAAAAAGGGGGGAGGAGAAGAGGAAGGTCAGCGGATAGAATGACCCACGAAATAAGT
>AUXJ01004824.1:0-11650 GCA_000482205.1 Herpetomonas muscarum
ACACACACCTTCCCCTTCCCTTTTCAACACACGTTCGTTGTCTTTTCTTTACGGTTATTTTCATTCAGTCGTTCGGTGGTGGAAGAAGGAGGGTGTGCGCGCTTTGCACACACACACACGCACAAAAAGAAAGCAAGAAGGTCACACCCGCCCACCGACGCGCCTACACATATACATACCTACATGCAGTGTTGATTCCATTCTTGTCCGCAGTGGGTCAAGTAAACAGGAACAAAAGAGAAAACAAAGAGAGAAGAGAGAAAGAGAACATACAATCAGCGACGACGGCGGCACAGAAACAAGAAGAGAGAAAAGAAAGACCCCCCCCCCCCGCAAGCACACACGAACACACGCGTACGCAACATATTCCCCCAAGTTGCCGCTGTTCTACTACTTGTATTGGACCGCTGCGGAGGGTACCTTTCCAGAGAGGGTGGGCTCCATCCAACCCCCATTCCTCGTCGGAGTATCAACGAAAGAAACAACAACAAAAAACACACACACACACATGGCCACACAGTGGACGCACCACCCATTCGCACATATAACCTCTTGTTTCATCTACACAGGTACACATATACATACATATATGTGTGTATTTGTCATGTTCTTGGTGTCGTGTGCCCTCCTGTGCATGTTGTGTCGTTCCGTGAAGTCCCCCCTCCCCCCTCCTCCCCCTCCCTCACCCATCATCCAGCAGCGGAGAAGGTATTTGAAAAAAAAGGGGAGAACAACATCCACACACGAAAGGGGGGAAGTGTGTGTGTATGTGGGTCGATGTACAGCAATCCTATTTACGCATCTGCTCGTGTCTCATGGGACTCTCTTACCACTCGCACTCACTCCATCGCCTCTTCTTTCCCCCCCTTTTTTCCTCGTACCATTCGATTTGCCCTTTTTTTTCTTTTTCCCCCCGTTCTTCTACGGTGTGTGTGTGTGTTGTTTTTTCTTTCCTGCGTATGTGTGCCATTCTGTGGCAAACACACACACACACACAAAAAGGACTGCAGCGGGCAGTACTCTTCTGTATCTTTCACTTCATTCTCCTCCCTCTTTTTTTTTTCTTTCGTCGTCGTCGTCGTCGTCCTCCTCGACTCCCATTCCTGCCAAAGCGGTCCAGACGCTGGCATTTGGAGGAGAAGGGGGGTACCCCAGCACACAACAGCACACACACGCACACGCACGCACGCACGCACGGCCAATATATATATATATATCTGTGTGAGTGAATGTCGGCGGCCGCTAACTCGTCCTCTGCGGCCGCTGCGCAGCCGAGCGTCGTCTCGCCGCTTTACCTCGACTGCTCCTCCTCGTCGCCGCTATCGCTCGCGTGGTCTCCGGCGTCGTCCGCCCTCCACGACAGGGCCGCCTCCCTCTCGCGACAGAGCACCGCTTACATCGCCGGCAGCACCGGCGCTGCTGGAGCAGCTCCTCTGCGTCGCTGCGCCAACCATGACAGCGCGTCGGCAATGGCGGCGTACGCGGGCGAGCCGCGTGTGCCGATGCACCAGACCCTGCGGCGCTGGGAGCCGCCCTTCGGCCCGGGCCGCGCCGCCCGCGCCCCGCGGGGGACGCCGTACCGAGTGGGCGGCGCGGTGCTGCGGCACACCATCACGTACGATTCCTTTGGCAACGCGCTGCTGCAGCTGACAGCGGAGGCGGTCGTCCCAACGAGCGGCTTCGGCGGCGTCTCCCCGTCCCCGTCGGCGGCACAGTCCATGTCGGCGGCGACGCCGCGGGAGCTGTCTGCTAGCGGCGAGCCCCCCATGAGCGCGTCCCCAATGGGGGCGCGGCCCCCGGCAGCCGTTGCGGTGGGGCCTTCCCCGTCTCCCCCCTCCGCCGCCGCTGCGAGGCAGCAGCCGCAGGGAGGGGCATCGCCGGCCGCTCAGTCCATTCTCGGCAGCCTCGGCGTGTATGGCAGCGGCGGCGCCGTCATCACCCCCCGCAGCGGGCAGCGGCGCAGCGAGGCGGACCGCGCCGTCGCGCGGGAGCGGGAGACCTTTGTCGCCCGTGTGACGATTGCATATCCGCTGCTGCGGGTGCTGCCGCTCGGCGAGACGCTGCGAGAGCAGCTCTACTGTGCCACGACGACGGCAGCCGCCCCGACCACCCCTGCAGCGGACCCACAGTCCCTTTCCTCCTTTATGCACAACGCGCCGACGCAGGCGGTGTGGCACCGCAGCGCAGAGAGGGACGACAGTGCCGGGGCCTCCGTCAGCAGCAGTCTCCAGGTAAGCGGGGACGCCGCCCTCAGCTCCGGCGAGGGGCCCCTCTCCACCCCTCTCCAGACACACAACACATCCGCTTTCAATTTCGCCCCCGCCACTCAGCCGGCGGTGTCGTCCTCGACCGCGGCATTTTCAATCCGTCTCGGCAGCTCCGTCGATGACGCCGGGTCGCTGCGTGCGCTGGCGTGGGGCGGGTGCCGGCCGGCGGTGCTGCGCGCCGCGGCGTGGCGGCTCCTCTCCGGTTACGCCCCGCCGTCCCTCCCGCGGCAGGCGGCGGAGCTGCGGCGGAAGCGGCAGCAGTATAGCGGGTACGCCCGCCAGTACGTTGACATTGCCGCCGTCGACGCCTACCTCCTCTCCCACGACACGGACGATGGCAAGCGCAGTGGTGGTGGTGGTGCGGGGGAGGGAGGGGGAGGGGGAGGCGGCCGGCGCAACGCCGAGCGGCTGACGGCCTACGGGGCGATCACAATGGGCGGCGCCGGCCGGCCCGGTGAGGGGGGCAGAGGGCCGGCCGCGTCCGCCCCCACCGCCCCCTCCGCCGGGCTGAGCCATCTCGCGCCGCACGAGCGGGCCATCCTCAGCCAGCTCGCGCTCGACCTCCCCCGCCACAGCGCCGCGGTGTTCCACTGCGACCGCACCATCGCCGCGATGGCGCGCGGCCTCTTCCTGTGGGGGCAGCGGCACCCCGCCGTCGGGTACGTGCAGGGCATGGACGACGTGTTCGCCGTGTTTTTCCAGCTCTTCCTCGGCGACGCGCTCGGGCAACACGAGCGCGCCTGCCAGGGCGCTGCCGGCGCGGACGACGCGGCGCTGGCTGGCCTCCTGACGGGCCGCCACGCCGCCGCTGTGGGCGGGCACCACCTCGCCACCTGGGACGCGGCGACGCTCGACGCGGCGCTGGACCGCCTCCCCGCCGGCTGCCTCGCGCAGGTGGAGGCGGACGCCTTCTGGTGCGCGGGGCGCATCCTCGCTGTCCTGCAGGATAACTTCACCCACGGCCAGCCTGGCCTCGTCCGTGGCGGCGCGCAGCTCGAGGCGGTCGTCGCCCGCGCGGACCCGGCGCTGTCGTCGTACTTTGACGAGCACGGCATCGCGCTGCGCGGCTCATGCTTCCAGTGGCTGCACTGCATGCTGACGCGCGAGCTGCCGCTGCCAATGTGCCTCGTGCTGTGGGACACGTACCTTGCCGTCGGAGAGGCGGAGCTGAACAGCTTCCACATTTATGTCTGCGCGGCGCTGGTGCTGTGTCTGCGACCGCTCGTGACGCAGTCCGCACCGATGGACGTGGCGATGATGGCGCTGAAGAATCCATTTCCGTTTCTGTTTCCGAAGGGTCGGCCGGTCGATGCTGCGGCCGGCGACGACGACGGGATCAGCAAGTCGGAGAGGGAGTGGCTCGCGATGCTCATCGCCGACGCATACCGCCTTTGGAAGCAGTTCCCCCTTTAAACGTCTAAGTGTCTGCCCATGTGCGAGTGGGGGTGGGAGTGGGGGTGTTGTTGTTATGTCCTATCGCTGCGGTAGTGGCGGTCAGCACATCTGTGTGACCGCAGCAGCCTCCCCCGGGGCGTGTGTGAACCAGTTTATCCTGCCAACAAGAACACACTTGCGTACACGCGTACCTTTGCATTCCAGGCAATCATGAATGCCCCCCTCCCCCTTTCCCCTCTCTCCCCTCCCTTCCCCTCTCTCCTCTCTCTCCCCTCTCTTGTCTACAAACGGTTGATCATTTCGCCATCTCCACTATATGTGCCCTTTCCCAAGGGCAGTGTCCTCGATACACACACAGAGACACACATACACACCACACCCGCATACCGCGAGGAGGTGAGAATGGAATGATAGGCGGGGCCGTCAGGGCAGAGAGAGGGAGAGAGGGAGAGAGGGGGAACAGGGGAAAGCAGCCGACAACATGGCACTACGTATCGTTGCTCACGCATTGCAGGTCTTCAACTCAATGAAAAGAAATATGTCAAAAAAATAAGTAAACAAAGTTGGGAGGCTGAGAGCCAACAATCTGCTGCTGAGTCAATGACCTAGGCAGGTTGGTATGAGGTTCACCTGTGGCGTACGCGCATGCAGGAGAAAAGGTGCCTTCTTAATCCCCGCGCCCCCCTCCTTCCCCTCCGCATACACGCACACACACAATGCCACACTGCAAGCTCCCCCCTTCTCCATGGAGACACAATTGCTCCTGTTCATGTTCACGTCCACCTTTGGCTCCTCCCATTTTTAAACCCTCCTTCTCTGTCGTTCATATTGCCGTGTTGTTGCTTCTGCGCTAGGTCCCGTGAAAGAGTTTATCTTTTTCTTTCTTTCTCTTTCCCCCCCCCCCCACCTCCCACCTCCCTCTATCTCCCTCCTATCTCTTTGTACCTCTGACGGTGAGCAATACACGAGAGAGAGGAAGAGAAGGAAATAGGAAAAAAAGGAAGCACATCCATAATAAGGGTATTATATATACACACGTATATAAAGCGACAGTCGCTCGGACTGAAGAATGGGTGTCAAGTCCAAGAAGAAGGCCAAGACGCGGTTGGACGCATACTACCGCCTGGCCAAGGACCAGGGGTACCGCGCCCGTTCCGCCTTCAAGCTCATCCAGCTGAACCGCAAGTATGACTTCCTCGCCAAGTCCAAGGTGCTCGTCGATCTCTGTGCGGCGCCTGGTGGCTGGTGCCAGGTCGCGGCCAAGTACATGCCGATTGGCAGCAAGATTGTCGGTGTCGATCTCGTCCCTATCGCTCCGATCCGCGGCTGCAAGACGTTCGTCGGCGACATTACCGACGACAAGACGCGCAAGATCATCGTCACGTGGCTGAAGAAGGAGCCGGTTGACTGCGTGATTCACGATGGTGCCCCCAACGTCGGTGGTGTCTGGGCCCGGGATCTGTTCGACCAGAACTCCCTCGTGCTGTCCGCGCTGAAGATGGCGTGCTCGATGCTGAAGCCGGATGGCTGGTTCGTCACCAAGGTCTTCCGCTCGCAGGACTTCCACAAGCTGCTGTGGGTGATGAAGGAGCTCTTCGAGAAGGTGGAGGCCACGAAGCCGCTCGCCTCGCGTATGGAGTCAGCCGAAATCTTCGTCGTCTGTGCCGGCTACAAGGCCCCGAAGAGCATCGACCCCGCCATGTTCAACGCGCAGAAGGTCTTCTCCGATGTTGGGGAGGAGAAGATCATGACGCCGTCCGGCGCGCTGGTGGTGCCCAAGTCGAACGTGCCGATGGGCTACGACGAGTTCGCCACCATCTCCCACCGCGTCGCCAACTTCTCCGAGTTCCTCGCCGCGCAGGACCCGAAGGGCTTTCTGAAGACTTACCACGAGCTGCGCTTCAGCAGCGACGAGGACAAGGCCATTCTGCGGCGGAAGAGCACCAAGAAGGAGCTGGTGTACCTCTGCGCCGACCTGCAGCAGGTCGGCGAGGGCGACCTCCGCCGCCTGCTCCGGTGGCGCGAGAGTCTGCTGAGGGAGCAGGCGCGCGAGGGCGCCGCCACCGCGGCCGCGGACGGCAGCGACGCCGACAGCACCACCGCCGGAATGGCCGTCAGCAGCGAGGACGACGACGGCGACGACGACGGCGACGACGACAGCGACCACCTGTTCGACTTTGACAGCGCCGAGGGCGTCACGAAGATTGCCCGCGAGCTGCTTGAGATCCGCAAGCGCGAGAGCAAGCGCCTCAAGACGAAGCAGAAGAAGCTGGTCGACCGCAAGCTCAAGCAGATCAAGGGCCTGATCAACTACGACCCGAACGCCAGCGCGGAGCACCTCACCGAGGCGGACGGCTTCGAGCACGGCAGCGGCGGCCCCGACGCCTTCAACCACCAGGACGGCCTCGGCCACAACGAGGAGGTCAACGACGACGGCTTCACCGTTGAGAAGCTGGCGCTTGTAGACGAGTCGGAGCTGGCCGCGCTGATGGACCGCAACTGGGGCGACGTCGAGGACCGCGGCAACGAGCCGCTCAACCCCGTCATGAACGTCAACCTGTCCGCGCAGGAGGACTGGGACCTCGGCAACGACGACGGCGCCGACGCGCACGAGGCGGAGCGGGAGGGCGTCATCTCGATCGAGGGCGGCGCCGAGTCGCACCAGCTCATCGAGGGGCTCGAGCACACGATGGATGTGGACAACTACGGCAATTACGTCCCGGCGAAGCAGTCCGCCCGCGTCGGCATCTACAAGGAGGGCCTCGAGCACGACGACGACGACGAGGGGGAGGAGGAGGAGGCGGCAATGACCCCCGCTGAGCGCCGCAGGGCCGCCAAGAAGGAGAAGGACGAGCAGGACCTGCACGAGGCCGGCAAGCAAAGTAAGTGGCAGCGGCACCACCTGAACATTGATAAGGTGCTCAACGACACGTTCCCCAAGGTGCGGGACAGCGCCAAGGACAAGAAGAAGAACCTGAAGCGCCAGCGCGCGCTGGAGGAGGAGCGCATCACGATGAGCGCGGACGCCGAGATGGACGACGAGGCGATGATGCTTAGCAAGAAGAAGCGCCTGCAGCGGTCGCGCTTCGACGACAACCTCAGCGACGACGACGACTCTGACGTTAGCCTCGACGACGGCGACGACGACGACATGTTCTCCGATGCTGGTGACTACGACCGCGACGACCTCGAGGTCAAGGAGGGCCGCCTCGACTCCCGCCGCAAGCGCCAGATTGTGCCAGATATGGCCAAGCTCACCACGCAGGAGCTGGTGCGGCAGCAGCGGAAGCAGACGCTGCAGGATAACAAGGAGACGCGGAAGCAGAACAAGCGGAACAAGAACAACAACAGCAGCAACAAGACCAAGGGCGGGAAGGAGGACACGGACTTTGAGGAGATTCCGATTGCCCTGACAGACCCCAGCATCCGCGCCCGCACCCTCGCCATCGCGCAGAAGATGCTCGACCCGAAGGCGCGCCGCGACATCCTCGACGCCTCGATCAACCGCTACAACTTCAACGACGACGACGACCTGCCCGACTGGTTCCTCAAGGACGAGCAGCGCAACTGCAAGGTCGTCCTCCCCGTCACCGCGGAGGAGATTGAGGAGCAGCGCCGCCGCTTCCAGGAGCTGAACGCGCGCCCGAGCCGGAAGGTGATGGAGGCGGTGGGCCGCAAGCGCCGTCGCGCGCAGCGCATGCTGCGTGGCTTGATCGAGAAGGGCAAGTCGGATCCGCGCGCTAGGGAGAAGGCCAACGGCCTCAACGTCCGCACGCTGATGCGGTCGCAGGCGATCAAGGGGCAGCCCAAGAAGAAGAGCAAGTACATGGACACGATGAGCTTCGGCCAGCGCCGCCGCGACAAGCAGCGCGAGAAGCGGCTCAAGAAGAAGAAGTAGAGGGGGGGAGAGCATGCCACCTGTATGTGGATGTGTATGAGTGTGTGCCGCTTCGTGCATAGACTCGTGGCTTGTCATACATGGATGTATGCAGCAGCACCATACCCCTCTTTTCTTGATGGTAAAAAAAAAGAAGACTTTCTACCACGCCACCTTTTGTCTCCCCCCTTTCACTTGATTGGCGAGAACGCACATCCCCAATGTCGTGAAGGAGAGAAGAAGAAAAAAAAGCGATCACGCCGTCGTGGAAGTCCTCTTCTTTAGTTTGTTTCTTGTCGTTGTCTTTCCCTTTCCCTTCCTCTTTCTCTCTCTCTCTCTCTTTGTATGTTTTTCTTTCCCCCTTTTTCTGTTTTGCTGTGTTCTTTTACTACCTTGTCCCTCAAGTTTTTCTGTTCTGTCTCTTTTCTTTTTTTTTCTTCTTCATTTCTACACCCTCTCGTTTAAGTCGTTAAAAAAAAGGCATTTGATGGAGACGGCAACAGAGCAAGCAATAAAATCTCCTCGTCTAACTAACCCCATGACTCCCCCTTTTTTTCCCCCTCTCTCTCTTCCTCTCTTTCTTCCCAAAGTACCGCCTGCGGTGGTGAAGCTGAGACGACGAGATTGGGGACGAGGAGCACGTTTAATACCCCCTGCCGACGCTCGCTCGCGGTAATGCGAGACCTAATAATCATATATATATATATATATATATATACACATAAACACAAAGACGTAACGAATAACAACAACGGAAGAGGTTTAGTTTGGTGTGAATGGTGAATGGGTAGAAATAGTTGCTGGCACCCCAGATGAAAGGGTGTCAGGGTCATGTCTGTTGCAGTGACGAAGGGGCGGCATCGTGTGCCGACGTACAGACCTGGGTGTGCGTATATAAGTGTGTTTGTGTGTGTGTATGCAGGTGACACCCCCCGCCCCCCACCATTATCAGTCAGGTGGGGGAGGGGGGCGAGGACTTCAATTTGCGATCAAGCAGCACACCCTCGCACATGCACATTCACACACACACACACGCAAAAAAAGCGCGCAGCGCGATAGCTCTTGTCCCCGGGCACCGTCGACTGTTTTTGAAATTGATGCATGTATGCGGCATCGCTCTAATCTCTCTCTCTCTCTCTCTTCCTCTCTTCAATCCAAATCCTCTGATGTGTTGGCTACGAATACTATCTCACATTGAAATATTTGATTTTTTTTCTTGTAAGAGGAACATCTAGACCTTGTCAAGGACGGGCAGAAATATTCACCCTTGCGACACTCCTTCCCACTGTGCACGCACACATATATATATACGCAGAGACACGAGCCGTTCACGAACAAAAAAGGAAGTCCACACGCAATCTAACAAGAAGGACCGCTGGGAAGATGGTCCGCACCAACATGCTCAACAACATTAACCGGACGCTGCGCGTCGTCGTCGATGACGGGCGGGAGATCACCGGCCGTCTGCTGGTGTACGACCACCACATGAACGTCGTCCTCGCCGACGCCACCGAGCTCCGTCCGGAGACGAAGAAGATGCGGGCGGAGGGCATCTCCCCGTCCCGCACCCTCGGCCTCATCCTCCTCCGCGGCGAGCACGTTGTGTCGGTGACGGTGCTGAAGGAGGCCGGCAGCGGTGCGGGGGCGAAGGAGGCGGCAGCGGACTTTAGCAAGGCCCCCAGGGCCAAGCAGGCGGGCGCGAAGCGCGCGCGTGAGGAGTAGAGAACGACGGAACAGAAAAGGCACATACATACACACACACACACACTGATTCACAAGCACACCAAAGTGCGGAAGGAGGAGAGGAATGGGGTACAGCTCTGTCTGTGCTGCTCTGCCTGCGTGTGTGTTTGAGTGTGGTTTGTGGTTTGTTTTCCGTCCAGCTATTGTTTGGTGCATTGGCGTCGTGTAAGCGACTTGTTAGACGGTGTTTGCGTGCGTGGTGCGATCACGTCAATTTTAAAACAACAACAACAAAAACAATACGTACAGACATAACATGTCAAATGCGAAGAGGAGTACAACAGAGGAGTGTTGTAGAGGAAATAACAACGAAAGAAAAGTGTGGGGTGAATGCCGGGCGCAAGGTGGAGAGAGAAAAAAAGGGCGCAAGGTGTCACAGCACATGCCCTACCGAACAGTTCGATGAGCTTCACCGCATGGGCGTGTGTGTATATATATAAATGCATATAAATATATACCCAACGACGCCGAATGGTGTACGGTCCATTCAGCCTTGTTTACTCAAGCTCTATTTATGTATGTGTGCGTGTGTGTGTGTGTGTGTGGAGGGACGCCGCTTCCCATACATACACACACGCACGCGCACGCACACACATCCACAAACAATGCTATTCATTACCTATTATTATCCTCACCTTCCCCGCTATTTGGTTTCTATCACTTTTGTTTTCGTATCGACCCAATGGGTGGGTGGTGTTATAGGAGAAGCCCGAGCATTGTTCTAGAGACAGCCTAAATACATATATATATATAGAGGTTGTCCTGCATTGCCATTACTGTCCGGTGTTTTTTTTTCACATTTCCACTTTCGCCCTTTCCTTTCATCACGGAATCCTATACTCTTGTACCCTAATTCGTGCTTGCCGCCCCCCCCCCCCCTACCTCCCCTTACACACACAGAGACAGACAGGTATATACACACATATCGGCCCAACCGCCTGATACCAAAGACGGAATCCATCACTCGCGACACAATCCCTCCTTCCTACGACATCGCCCGCTCTCTGGAAAAAAAATATATAAAAGGGATTGCGTTGTTGTTGTGCACGCAGCTGCCATTTCGTTTGTATTTCGCCTTCGCGTTACATCGCGATGCCACGGGAGAACTCCAACACCCGCCGGTCGCCCAGCGTCGGCACTCCGCAAAGCACAAAGGGCGATGCGAAGCCGAAGCATGGCCGCCGTGCCAGCCGCGGCGCCGCCGCTGCCGGCGTCAGCGCGTTTGAGGAGGGCACCGGTGCCCGCGGCGGCCCCCGCAACGACGGCGTGCAGGATGCTGTGCCGCAGAATGTGCGCGTCGTCGAGGACGAGGAGACCGGCGCGACTGCCGCCGCCTCCGCCGAGCTCCTCGCCCGCCGCCGCGCCGAGAAGGAGAAGCTGTCGCAGGCCGTCAGCGACGCCCCCACCGGGTACCAGGCGCAGATGCCGCACCTGTCGGACCTGGACATCAAGAACGACTGGGACCGCCTGCTGCAGACCATCCACGGCGAGTTCGACATGAGCTGCCTGACGGCGTGCCTCGCGCGGGAGCTCGACGAGGACGTGGCGTGGAACCCGGAGATGCTCCTCGTGCAGCTGACGTCTGACCTGAACGACGCCGCAGCGCTGCGGGGCGGCGACGGCGGCGACGGCGCAGCCGCAACGCTGCCGGTCGATGAGAGCGAGATTGGGCTGCTGCAGGGGGGAGAGGCGGTGCGGAAGCGCCGGGAGAAGGGGTCGGCGGACGAGAGTCCCCACATCCCCCCCGCAGGGGGGCAGCGGGGCACCGCGGCGTCTCCGCGGAAGGCCGGCGCCGCCGCCCCCGCCGGCGGCCGCGAGAACGCGGCGATGAAGCGGCGTCAGAACAATGGCAGCACGGGGCCGATCAGCAACACGGAGAAGGGCACACCGTCACCGCGCGCGAAGGTGGGGGCCGCGTCTCCCGGGAGCGCGCGGCAGAAGGCGGCTGGCAAGAGCCCCGCTGCGGGCAGCACCGCGTCGCCAAAGAAGGACTCGACGGCACAGCAGCGCAAGCCACGGGAGGGTGGTGTGGGACGCGACAGGCCCGAGCTCTAAGTGCGCTTGAGTGAGTCGCAGAAAAAAAATCCCACATCACACACACAGAATCGCTACTTTGTTGTATCTATCGAGGTGGCCTAAGGACAGAGAGAGAGAGACAGAGATGGAAGTTTTTGCGATTTGTACCTTATTTTTGAACCATCGGCGGTTTGTCTGTGTGTGCGTGTGTGCGTGCGAAGGTAGAATCTGGAGCACGCACGCGCCCGATGCCCGTCCAATGTACAGATGATGGTTGATGCGGCGACGAGAAGTGGGTGTATTTGTGTGCCTGCGAGGAAATGAAGAGGGACAAGGTCTGTCGAGCTATCAT
>AUXJ01004863.1:0-13361 GCA_000482205.1 Herpetomonas muscarum
TATATATATATATACGCACTTGGAGCCGGGCAATACGGTGAGGAAGGGTCCCTCCCTAAAAGTTTAAGGGCGCTTTTTTGTACAAAGTGCGAGCCCTATGCACACACTAACTGCAACGGCTGCGGTGGTGGGGGAGCACAAAAGAGAGCGGCTACAGGAACACGCTCGCCTCCGGCTTCTCGCACAGCGTCTTTGTGTGCCGCACGATCATGCCGCCACACCACGGCGTGCCCCTGCGTGGGGTGAAGGTCATATTGTAAGTCGCATCGTCGGGGTACAGGCTGCGGTAGTGCATCTGCTGAGAGTGGTTGGCGTGGTGGATTACCATCGAGAAGGGGTTCGCGTAGTAACGTACGGACTCGTGACGGGTGTCAAACTGATGGTTGTGGATGCGGCACTTCGCCTCACGGTAGAGAATAATGTCGTAGTCCAGCCCAACCTCCCGCGACATCCCACTCACACGCGTGAAATAGAACACCGCCGCGCCGGGGATCGCATCGTCGGCGATGAAGGGTGTGTTGTCGTGGAGGTAGTGGAAGGTCGTCAGTTTACCATCCGCACCACGCACGCCCTCCTCCGTCAGCTCAGCCGCGCCGTACCGCTGCAGGAACCACAAGGAGTTGATAAGGTGCAGCACATCGCGTGACATGCCCATCCACACACCCCATGTGCTACAGAACCTCAGCTGCTTGGCCTTGGGTGCAAAGTGTCCCGAGAACACCCCTCCCCACAACACACCGTAACTAGGCAGCGCATCTGCCGTTTGCAGCGCGACAGGCACGCGGACGAACTCGTCGTCGTCGGCCTTCACAATGAACTTGGCATGTTGGTACGTCTGCTCCGCGTAGCAGTAGAAGGCAAGGTCCTTGATGCTCATCGTCACCTCAGCGGCACGGCCGTATCGCCCCGTCGTCAGCAGCTGCTTCGACTTCCGCATCGGCTCCTTCAGGTCCATCACGAGGATGTTCGCGTGCTCCTCAGACTCCCGCCGCAGCGCATCGGAGAAGGTGTAGTTGTTCTCGTACGCCGCGCCAAAGTAGTACTCCACCATCAGCCGCCTACCGAACCCGTTCGACGGCTTCGCCACGTCGCGGTACCAGAACCAGCTCTCGCGCTGCGTCGCGCGGAGCCCGGCGTGCCCAGCGTTGTCCAGCGACAGGATCCCAATCAGGACGTCGAACTTGTTCGGGTCGTACTCGCGCGGGCGCGGCGTCAGCGGGCGCGTGTTGCGCGTGTTGCACAGCAGCGGTAGCGCCATCAGCGGCGCAGTCAGCTCCGCCACAGTCTTCGCCCTCCTGGTTTGCGTAGCAGCGACGGTGGTGGTCGAAGGTTGCTGTGTGGTAGTGGTGGCGGTGCTGTTTGGGACGAGGTTATGAGCATCGTTCCCTCCACTAGGCCGCGACTGCTGCCGGTCCACAGATGGTATGCTGAAAGAAGTCATATGCCACAGGAGCCCGAGCACAAGGAGGCACGCCCCAGCAGCAAGAACGGTGGCGGCTCGCGACCTCGTGGACCTTGGTGAGTGAAGACGCTTACTCTTGCCTGTCTCCGTTGAACCCGCAGACGCACTTCTACGGACGAGGTCGTCTGGTACCAGGCTGCGTTGCTTCATTACTCCGATGCTGAGGATGGGTGCTGTGTGATCCGTGTCGATGGAGCTGGATCGGGAAATGTGTGTGTGTATGTGAGTGTGTGTGTGTGTGTGAATGTGGATGGATGGGTGGATCAATATGCGGTGGTGCGGCGGTGCAGAGAGAGATATGTGTTGCAGTGCAAGAAAGAAAGGAAGAGAAAAACGGAGATGACGAGTCCGAATGGATGCCTTCATTGTATAGCGTAGGTGGGGTGATCAGAGAGAACGATGTCAAGAAAGGAGAGATGAAAAAAAGTTTGGTGAGAAGAAGATGAGTAGTAAGGGGAAATGGGAGCATGATGTGCGAAAACCACACATGAGTCGTTAGTATTTCCGTGGGCCAGGTTACGCGTTGGTGCTGCTAATTTGACGTACGGTATCTTTCCTCTTTCCCCACGCGCCTCCACCCCAGAACAGACCAAAGCAGTCAATGGGCATGTACCTTTTGCCGTGAGGGATTCCACAAAAGGGGGGCCCACACAGGCAATTGCAGTAGGGGACGTGGCCGAGAGGTCGTTCGATGATAGCAGAGAGCACAAGGGGGAAAAACAAAACTGGGGGATAGGGAGGGGATCTTCGTTGCAGTTTTCTTCTTTTTTTGTTGTTTAGTGGTGCTATAGAGTTGCGCGCCGGGACAGCTGAAGAGCTGGGCGTCGCGACATAGGGATGGGGGGTTGTGAATGAAGCATGAAGAATGTAATCGAATGGAACAGAGGGAGGGGGGGAGGGGGGGGGGGTACTTCAGCGAGCAGAGAAACAATACTGCACATTTAAAATGGCTGCAGTGGAAATGAAAAGTGAAAATGGAGGAGGGGAGGGGGAACTCGAAGAGAAGAGGTGCAGAGAGGGGGAAGACCTCTATAATTACGAGTAAAACGGCGAGGAGAGGAGAGGGGGGGGGAGTGGGCGTGCAATATATACATAGATATATATTGATATATAGATATATAGATATATGCGCGGGAGGTGCCTCTCCTACAGCTGGCTACTCGCCCTCCTTCGGATGCTGCCTCTGCTGTGGTGGGGGTGGGGGTGGTGGCGGCACTGGCGGTGGCTGCCCTTGCGATTGGCGGAAACTCACCTTCTTCTTGCGCTGCAGGAATACCCTACGAGCGTCGGTGGCGAGTGAGCCGCCGCCGCCCCCACCCGCCGTCGCAGCACCGCCACCGCTGCCACCGGCGATGCCGACGGCGTTACAGCAGTCATTATTGCTGCTGCTGCTGTTGGTGTGGAGATGGTGGTGGGGGTGACCGTGACTACCCCCACCACCGCCCGCAGACGTGTTGGTGGTGGCAGAGGGCGTGCCAAGCGTGATGGTGCTCGGCGTCGTGCCGGCCTCCGTGCCATCGCTGAAGTTGTCGGAGCGACAACTGCAGACCCCAAACCCCTCAGCGACGGCGGCCCCATGCGTCGATAGGGCGGAGGTGGGGGTACCACCCACTGCTGCTGCTACCGCTGCTGTCACGGTAGGGGGAACAGCCGCATCTGGGGGTTGCGACGGCAGCGCGTCGCCACCACCACCACCAGAAGAAGCCGCTCCCCTCTGCGGGGTGGTGGGGCAATTGCTGCAGCTGCTCCGGCAACGGCCCTCGCTGGGTTCATCGTCTCCATCGTCGCCGGCGCTGTCTCTCGTGTGCGCACCGCGACCATGCTCGTGCCCCTGATGGTGGTGGTGGTTGTTGTGGTGGTGGTGTGGGGTGTCGCTGGCCGCGACCGATGCGAAGGAGCTGCTGAGCGGTGTCTTCGCATCACGTAGGCTGTACGACGACGGGCTGCGAGACGTGGCGGTGGCGGCGGTGGCTGGGGACAGCCGCGCCGGCGCCCCACCACCGCCGAGGCGGCCCTCCGCGCTGCTCGTCGTCGCCACCGTCACTGTCATTGGGCGGACGAACGATGCCGGGCCGCGGCTGCTGGGCGATCGCGCCGTGTGCGGGCGGGGGATGTGGCCGTCTGCGCCGGAGCCCACCGTCGCCGCGGCCCCGTAGCTGTGGTGCCGTACGTGCCGCATCGCAGCGGCGGAGGAGGTGTTGAGTGGCGGCGGCGGGGGCGGATGGCGAAGGACGAAGCTGGAGCTTCGGCTGTGGGGGTTGGTGGCAGCAGCACTCGCAGCAGCGGCGTTGGTGCTGGTGATGGTGCGGGGCGTGGAGCGGAGCCGAGAGAGAAGCGTCTCGCGGCTGCGGACGGTGCCGGCGCCGCCGTTGGTGTCGCGGTCAAGGTTGGCGAGCGACAGCTGGAGGTGGTTGCGGCTCGCGCTCAGGGGCGGGCTCACCAGCCGCGGCGTCACCGGCTCCTGTGCCGTGACGGGGGAGCATACGGTGGCAGCCAGCAGCTCGGCAATCTTCCGCCCCCACAGATCGGCTCGACGACCGCAGTCGCGGAACCGGAAGCGCCCCGCCGTCGGGGACGTGACAGAGAAGAGCTCGGCGCGCTCCACCTCGACGCTGAGGCGGCGCGACCAGGGGATGGTGAATGCGGGGGTGTTGCCGTCGCTGGCGGGGTCGACGAGGCTGAGCCGCGGGCCGTCCGTTAGCATGAGCACCTTTGGGCAGCAGCCGCCCTCCTCCCTCTCCCCCCACGCCTCCTCCTCCTCCTCGTCCTCCCCCTCCGCCGCATCCTCGCAGAGGTGGAGGGCGGCGACGGCGGTGGTGCCGGCGACCACCTCCACCACGGAGCAGTACACGACGGCCTCCCCTGCGGCGATGAAGTCGCGCAGCTCCTCGCCATAGTTGGTGTTGGTCGGCATGATGTTATTCGTCTCCAGCACGCGGGCCCAGTCGATGCCGCGGAAGAAGGGGTGGCTCTTCAGCGCCGCGAAGCCGCCCTGCTCCTCCGCCCCGAGGCGGCTCGCGGGGGTGGGGTGGAGGAGGCGCTGGATCAGGTCGCGCGCGTCGGCGGAGGGGCCGCCCTCGCCGGCGGGGGTGAACTCCAGCTCCCGCTCCCCCGCCGCGTACCGCTTCACGTCGAACGTGACGGTGATCTGCGTGGGGCCGTGGAAGGCGGGGCGGCCCTCCACCAGCTCGTACACGACGCACCCAAGCGCCCACAGGTCCGAGTAGGGGCCGGCCTGGGAGTCGCGGATCACCTCCGGCGACATGTACGCGGGCGTCCCCCCGTAGCGGTTCGACTCGCCGTCGCCGAGGAAGCAGGCGGAGCCAAAGTCGCCAAGCTTGACGTGGAAATCCCAGGTGAGGAGCATATTCTCGGGCTTGAGGTCCCGGTGCACGACGATGCTGCGGCGCAGCTCCTCCGCGGTCATGGGTGGCGGCCCGTGAAGGGGAGGGAGGGCCTCACCCATCGCATACTCGTCCTCCCCCTCCTCCCCATCGCTCGCGCCGTAGATGCTGTGGAAGTGGTGGTGGGAGCCGTGACTGCCGCTGCTGCCGCTGCGGGTGACGGTGGCTGTCGGCGTGTTGGAGGGCGCACCGGACGGGCCGTCACCGCCCTCCCCCTGCGGCAAACCGCCGGCGACGCTGTGGTGGGGGTGGGGAACGTGCTGGTGGTGGGGGGGAGGAGGGGGGTTGTTGTGTCCCCCCACATTGGAGGACGACGCGAGTGCAGTCTCGCTCGCCTCCGCCGACGTCCACAGCGGCCCGGCGCTGTCGACGGAGATGAGGCCTGGAAGGTTGGGCCGCGACGACGACGACGTCGGGGGCCGACCACCCCCACCCGCAGCGCTGCTGCTGTTCGTGTTGGTGTTGTTGGGGTTGTTGTTGTTATTCGCAAGCCACCCAAACACCCCAATAGCGCCAGTGTTTGCCGCCGTTGTTGGCGTATTCGCTGTGGTGCTTGCGTGCCGCTGCTGTTGCTGTTGCTGTTGCTGTTGCTGTTGCGCCGGTGCCCGGTAGGGGTGCTGCCTGCCGTCGCGGAAGTACTCCAACGCCAGGACGACGTCGGCGACGAAGCGCGGCGCCATCTCGCGGCTGTGCTCGATCCCGTACCGCTGCGAATACTGGTGCACGTTCCCCTTCTCGGCAAGGTCCATGACGATGAAGATGCGGTCCACGCCCTCCGCCACGCCGTAGACGTTGACGAGGCAGGGGTGGTCGAGCTGGCTCGCGACGGTGACCTCGTTGTGGAAGGCCTGCACAAACTCGCGGTGGCCCAGGTTCGGCCGCGGGAACGCCTTCACCGCGACGGAGCGGAACGGAATCGCCCCAGCGACGACGGCCTCGGGGATGCCGAGCGCGGCCGGCTCGCCGACAGGGGGGAAGCGGGAGTGGCTTTTGCTGCCCGCGCGGTCGCGGCGGCGGTGGGGGAGGCGGCGACGGCTGCCGCTCCTGTCGCGCACATCATCGTCACCGTCATCGTCGTCGTCGTTGTCGCCGTCGCCGTGTCGGCGGCGTGCGATGGGCGTCGCGCAGTTGGAGGAGTCCTCCCCTCCCCCGCCGTGCGCGGTGTGGGGCTGGAACTCAGCCAGCTCCGCTCGCTGCATGCGGCTCGCGGCGAAGCTAGCGTTCGTCAGGGACATATTGAAGGAGCTGCAGGTCTGCGCAAAGGACTGCTCAGCGCTGCCGCCACCACCACCACCACCGCTGCCGTAGTGGTGGGTGTTGTGCAGCTGCGGCTGGGAGTGTTGGCCGGAAGAAGGCGCCACAGCTGCTGGCGTGGCGGCACTCGTCACCATCCTCCTCCCCTTCCTCTTCTCCTTGCCACCACAACCATTGTCGTTGCTGAGGATATTACCTTGACTCTGCCGCTGCGCCCATTTGCCGTCGTCTGACAAGCGCTTCTGCCCGCCGCTGGCCGGCTTCTCAGCGGGGCCCCGTCGCCCGCCACCCACATCGTCGTTGCCGCTATCACTGCTGCTAACGTTGTCGTCGTCGTCGGCGTCGTCGTCGGCGTCCGTGTGGTGGTTGTCCTCAGCGGAGCGGCGCTTCAGAAGCTGCAGGAAGGCCTCCTCCGCCGCGCTGCTGGCTCTCGACATCAGCTGCGTCGGCCGCTCTGGCTGCTGCTGCTGACCACCACTGTGATCGTTAGGTTCATCACGACGGTGTGTCGACGGCCTCGCGTCACCTACAGCTGCGGTGGTGGTGGTGGTGGTGGTGGCGACAGCGGCGTCGTCCCCCACGCGAGGGAGTCCGCAATCTTTGCCTGGGAAGAGCACGAGGCTGTGTGGGCTGCCGTCTCCCGCCACCGCCGGCGCCCCGCTGCCTCTGTGGCGGCTGTGGTGGTGGTGGCGGTGGCTCGAGCGACGGCGGCGGGAGCCCAACGGGGGGGCGGAGGTCAGCGACAGCGCGCCCTCATGCAGCCCGGCGGGGCCAGGGGACCTGCCCCCCTCCTCCCCCTCCTCCCCCTCCTCTCCGTCCGCAGCAGCGTCTCGACGAAGCCACGGGGAGACGATCGGTGAGGTGCCCGCACGCCCCCTCCTCCTGTGACTGCTGCCGCTGCGGTCGACCTCGCACTCGCCCCCGCCCTCCTCGGCGGGCGCACGCCCCTGCGGTGGGGGGCTCTGCAGCTGCCGCCGCGGCGGCGGTACGGCGCCGCCCAGCGACCCGCGCCGGCTGTCCACTACCGTCCGGAAGCTGCCAAAGTTGGAGGAGACGCTGGGGGCAACGCTGCCGACAACGTCGAGGTCCGGCTCCGACCGCAGGTGCCGTGCCGTGCAGCCGCTCTTCGGGCTCTGGCAGGACAGCGTGTGCAGGGAGCGGCTGAAGGACTGCAGGCTGCACTGATCGTCCCCGTCGGCGCCGCGGAGGAAGGAGGGGGAGGCGGTGGTGTTCGTCCCCGTCGCGGGGGCCGCAGCGGCGCTGGTGGGGGAGTGGTAGTTGAGCGTGCGCACGTCGCCCTCCTCATCGTCGTCGCACTGCTTTTCCCGCCCGCCGCGGTGGCCACCGTCGTCGCTGGGGGTGGTGGTGGTGGGGGTCGCGGCTGTCATTGCCGCTGCCACTAGCGGTGGTGGTGGCGTGGCCCCCGTCTCAGGCAGCGGCACTTGCGTGACGCGCTTCGCCATGAGGTACGTCAGGGCGGGGGAGTGGCAGGGGCTCGTTTCGGAGCCGCCGCCGCCGCCATCGGTGCCGTCCCTGTCCTGGCTTGTGGGGGAGGGGGAGCTTAGGCCAAGGGGGCGGCCCCCCCTCCCTTCCCGGAAATCGCCGTCGCCGTCGCGTGGAAATGCGGACGCAAAAGGCGGGGAAAGCGGGCTGCAGGTGGCCACGTCGGTGCCCTCCGCCCCGGGGCCCCCACCACCGCCGCCACCACCGCAGCCCCCAGTGGTGTTGGCGGTGGTGGTGGTTTCCTGCTCGTCTCTATTGCTGACGTTGCTGCTGCTGCTGCTGCTGACGACGCAGACGGTGGTGGTGGGGGGCAGCAGCACCAGCTCTTCCTCCTCGCTGTCGTCGTCGTCGTCTTCTTCCTCGAATGCGGGCCCGTTGTGGTGATGGTGATGTGGCACATCGCCCCTCGTCGGCGACGTCGCCGTTGCCGTCCCCGTCGCTGTCGCCACGGCGGCAGTCACCGAGTCGCGGTGGCTGCTGCTGCTGCAGCATGTCTCGCTCAGCCGCACCTGCTCCGGCGTGCGCGGCCCAAGGTCCCGGCCAGCCTCGACGGCGCGGTCTCTCGGGAGGTCGGGACACAGCGGCCCGGCGTCAAAGTGGTCCGGCGCCCCCGCCGCCACCGGCAGCGGCGGCGGGGGCGGCGACAGCGGGTGATCCACTGCCGACAGGTTCCCCCTCCCAACCTCCTCCCCCCTCTTCTTCCTCACCGTGCCCTCGCCGTAGCCGCCGTATTCGTGGCAATTGTTGTTGTTGTTGTCGTCGTCGCCGTGGCGCGGCGAGCGGAGGGTGCCGTAGGAGGAGGACAGCAGCGCGTGGTTCAGCTTCGCGCTGTCGGCGGTGTAGATACCGCTCAGGTAGAAACTCGCGGTCAGCTCATTGTAGGGCTGCAGGTGCAGCGGCACATTGTCCCCACCCCCACCACCCCCTCCAAAGCCACCCGGTGCCGCTGCTGCCGTTGTGGATGCGGGGGTGGTGGTGCTGACATTGTGCGATGTGGGGGAGACTATGGCCGGTGTGCCGGCGCTGTTGTTGTATTCGCTGGTATTATAATTGGTGTTGTTTGCGAGGCTGGACATGGCGCTGAGGACGTAGTGCGGGGCGGAGGGGAACCCCGGCAGCCGCGGCGTCGCCAGACTCATCCCGTCGCCGTGGGTCGGGGCGATGATGCCGGGCGGGTAGAGCTCGGCCTGCAGCACCTCCCCGTACGCCCCGCGCCCCAGCTGCTGGTGGCCGTCCTTCGGGACGTACAGGCGGTCGCGGGCAATGAAGAAGTCGCCAGGGATCTCCGGGAACATCTCGTGCAGCGTCTGGTTCTGCCACGCGCGGCTGTACCGGTGGGAGTTGCGGGCGCTGCGGGTGGAGCGGAGGGAGACGGCGCTGCGGGCGGAGGAGGGGATCGCGGCGGTGCTGCGTGTGCTGGCGCCGCAGCCGCCTCCTCCGTACAGCCCGCCGCCAATGGGCTGGGAGGGGCTGTGGGTGCTGCTGTGCTGGAGGTCGCTGAGCTGCGCCGAGGTGTGGGCGCGGGGCAGCTCGCTGAGGACGCAGGGGAGGGCCGGCACGACGCTGCTGCCGGTGCTGGCGGGGACGGTGACGGAGAGGGTGGGGCTGGTGAGGAGAGGGCCGCCGAGGCTCGGCCGGCGGCTGTGGGTGGCGCCGCAGTGGGACACGGCCACCGACGACGCGGCGCGGGGGAGGCCGCTACCACCACCACCGCACGCCCTGTTGACGGGGATCGCCCTCGTGGCGCTGCCACCGCAGGATGCTGCTACTGCTGCCGCGGGCGCGGGTGGGGTGGGGGGGAGGGCGGCGGGGTGGAGCGGCGTGCCAGCGGCCGAGCTGCCGTGGGCACCGAACGCCCCGGCGGTGGCCGCGGCGGTGACGGTGGTGGCGTCGTCCGGGTCAAAGTGGCTGGGAAGGCCCGGCGGCGGGGGGGGAGCCGCCTCGGGGGGCGTCAGCGGCGACAGGCCGCCCAGCAGCGGGTCCAATGCCGCGGGGGGGCCCTTCCGCACCGCAGCAGCCGCAACAGCAACCGCAGCAGCAGCAGCAGCGCTCCTGCCGTTGCTGCCGGCAGTGCTGCTGCGGGGCTCCTGCGGTGGGGAGGGGGAGACACCGGAGCGGAGCGGCACCGCCGGCGGGGACGGCGTTTCCGTCCCCAGGCTCCCCGACCTGAGCGGCGGGGGGGACGTGATCGCGATCGCGGGTGGGTCGGGCGGGCTGCAGCGGGTGAAGGCGCTGTGTGCCGCCGCGGCCCCCGTCAGAGTGTGCGCCGTCGGCGAGGGGGTCGATCCCACGCGCGAGATGTCCTGGCTGAGGGGCTCGAGGTGGAGGTGGTGGTGGAGTTGGGAGTTGTGGTGCGACAGCGTCTGGGCAAGGTCGTCCTGATTTGGCGACAGCACCCCCAGCTGGCAGATTTCGTCCTGCATGATACAAACACCCCCAGGGCCGGCCACGCGGTGGGCAGCCCCTGCCTCCTCCTTTTCCTCGCCTTCTTCTAACAACACCTCTGCGCTGCTGTTGCCTACACCGGCAGCAGCAGCGTCGTCGTCGTCGTCGCAGCGACGGCGGCGATCGCTAGTGCTGCTGCCACAACTATGGCGGTGAGAAGGACCCACACCGCCCCTTCGCCGCTGCGCATTAGCCACCTCCTCCTCCTCCTCCTCCTCTTCTGCGACAGGGCAGCGATGCAGGCTCGCCAACTGCTGTGGCTGCGGATGTGAGTGCGGCCGGGTCAAGGACGGAGGTGTGGCGGGGGGGAGGGGGTGGGCAGCGCCCCAGTTGGGGTATAGATGGCTCGAGTCGCCCTCGAACCCGCTGCTACTGTTGCCGCTGCCGATCCCCCGGCCACGGCTGCGCAGCAGGTGCTGCTGCTGCTGCTGTTCCACGTCAAGCGCGAGGCGTTGTGAGGGCGGGTGAAGGGCAGACGTTGGCAGGGGCGAGGCCGTGCTGCTGGTGCTGACGCTCGGACCGGACACGCAGGAAACGAGCGCAGAGGCGATGTCGCCGGTGCACGGCGTCGCAACGTCGGAGGAGCCTATCGCGTTGGTGTTGGTGTTGGCGTTGCTGCCGCTGCCGTCGCCACGGTCCGAACTACCCAGCGGGGATAACATGATTTGTAGATGTGTGTAGGTGTTTGTGTGTGTGTTGTGCGTGTGAATGGAATGGGTGGGGGGGGGGGGGGGGGCGGATGAGTGTACGAGAAAAGATCAGTTAGTGCTCTCTCTCTTTCTCTCACGCAGGTTATATTATAACAGCAGTGGATTCACAAAAAAAAAAACGACACACGCAACAACAACAAACAAGTTACACAGGCTTCAGCTATTATATATATATATATATATATATATCAATTAGAGGAAATCAGTGCTGTCCCGTCACGACGGGAAAAACAGAACAGCAAAGCGCAGCAACAATTAGAAAAAGGGGGAAAGAAAAAAAGAGAGACGACTGTGCTCTATCGGTGAAGGAAAATGTACCCAAAAAAGTGGGGGTAAGAAAGCAGAACCGACAGAAAGAGAGCACAGAGAGAGGAAATATGATTTATATTTTAAAGAGTGAAAGAGAGAAAAGAGAGGTGGGGTGTGTAGGTGCGACCCGCAACAGCGGCGATTCTCTCGCAAAAAAAAAAGACGCCGCCAACGACAATTAACTGTGACTACCACCACTCCGGTGGTGAGGGCTCTCCAGGGAAATAAATCGATCGGTGGCGGTGCGTGTGTGTGTGCGTGTGCGTGTGTGATTATATATGTTGGGGCGGGTGTGGGGACACAGTCGCAGCAGCGGGCAGGGGAAAACAGACAAAGAGGAACGAGGGACCGGACACGAATGGTGCGTGGAAGGGGGAGGGAGAGAGAAGAAAAAGGGGACAAAATTGAATGGAGTAACGTCACAGGGAGGAGCAATGAAAAGGAAAGGGGGGAACAAAGAAAGGGGGATGGCGCGCAGATTCACAAGAAAAAAACGAGAAGAATTAGCCAACCAAAAGGAAGAACGTGGCAAGGAGGAACGGAAGAGAAAAACTGATACAGAAAGGAAAGGGTTATAAATTCAAAAAAAAGAGGCGGTGGTGTGTATATAATATATGTGTAGTTTTGTTTTGTTTTGTGTGCGTGTTGTTTCTTTTTCTTTCGTGCGTCGCTTTTGAGAAGTGGAGATGTATCACTCAGTCGCTTGCATGGACACAAAAGCGAGGGAGTGGAGAGGGGGGGGGAACGCACACCGTATGAACACGAAAAGAGTGGAGATGCCTAAAGTGTTGTCTTCTTCTCCCTTCCTATCCTTCTCTTCTCTTCTGCTTTCTTCTTTCTCTTCTTTTTTCCTCTTCGCCGTACTTGTTGTAGATAGTGCAATCGTGGAAAAAGGGAGAAAAACGAAAGAATGAGAAAGGACTGTGCTCTCTTGGAGGGGGGGGGAGAGAGAACAGGTAAAAAAGCCAACGATGGCGATGGATCCAGACAACAAGGAGCACGAGAGAAGGGAAGGGTGGAAAAAAAGGGGGAATACCAACAGGAGCAGTCAACACAGAAAAAAAAGATGTGAAGAGCACGAAAAAGGGAGGAAAAAAACGTGAAAGAAGAGAAGAGCAAAGAGAAAGTGTGTTGTTCTGTTTTTTTGTCTCGCTATCTTCTCTAAAAAAAAGAAACGAGAAAAGCAAAACAGATGGGGAAGTGCACCAAAAGGATGATATTTGGAAGGAACAGAAAAGGACAAAGGAGAGAGGGAGGGGAGTGTAGAGGAAAGATATACTTTACAAGCACTAAAAAAAAGAAACAGAGAGAACAGAAATAAAATCACACAGGAGAAAGAAATACGGGCAAGCTCGATCGTACGTATGTATGTGTATGTGTGTGTGTGTGTGTGTGTTTCAGCGAGTCCCTCGACGTGGGATGGGGAGGGGGGTATAAATATTTGTATCTAAACAAGTTGGGCCAAACAAATGTAGAAATATCCCAGTGTGTTCGGGATATTATTTATATATGCTACACAAAAGAAAACAGACTAAAGGTACAACAAGAGCACAAAAAAAAAGAGCAATCAACCGATATATATAGCGCAAGATTAATCACAGCAATGACAGAAGAGATGATGGAAAGGGGTTGGGGATTGGGGGTTGGGGGGTTGGGGGGGGTGAAGAGAGTACGGGAGTAGAAGACGCCGGAATGCACAGATATATTGAAACTGCCACACACACAGATAAATCAAGAGAAATGTAAGATGGGAAGAAAACAAAGGAAAGTGGGGAAAAGAGGACCCGTGTGTGGGTTTGTGTGTGTGCTGTAGGGTTGTAGAGGGACTTCCCAGAAGAAAGAAAAGGGAAGGAGAGGAGAGGAAAAGCAGTCTCGCAGAAAAAAAGCAAGATATATATAGAGAGAGAATCAAAGTGTAATATATTATAATTATTATGTTCCTCTTTTGTTGCTGTTGCTGGAATTAAGGGGTGTGTCTCTTCTTTCTCTAAATAAAAAAAGGGGGTTGAACGGGGGGGGGGGAGAAAGTGCTGAGAAGGAAAAGTAGGGGGGAAGAAAAGAACAACAAAGAGGGACAGGTGGCAATATATTACTTCACAGCAAAGAAATCAAAAGAAACGAGAGTGAAAGAGAAAAGAAAAAGAAAACACAGATACCTCTTTTTCTTTTTTCTTCGTGTGTGGAGAGGGCGTAGGCAGCCAGTACAAAAGGGCACACACTCAACTAGATTAGATTTCTCTCACCGCACCCCTCCTTTTTTTTTCTCTTCCTGCC
>AUXJ01004865.1:0-26488 GCA_000482205.1 Herpetomonas muscarum
TATATACCGATATATTTATTATTTTATATATTTACATATATATATATATATACATAGCTGCTGTTACTAGGTGGCATGTCAGCTATCCTTGAACTCTACTCTTTCTGCCCTGTCCTACCGCATACGCCACGCAACCACGAAAAGAAAGCCAAGTACTTGGGGATGTACCTGCAAATATTAATATATATATATTTCAAATTATATTATATTGGTATGTGGTGCGTGTGTGTATGTATACTCGTACGCACACATGCGACATCTTCGGCTCCCGTGCGCGTCATACCGCATCCAATTGACCCCCTG
Source organism: Herpetomonas muscarum (assembly GCA_000482205.1). NCBI lineage: Eukaryota > Euglenozoa > Kinetoplastea > Trypanosomatida > Trypanosomatidae > Herpetomonas > Herpetomonas muscarum. The sequence continues at coordinate 304 of AUXJ01004865.1, forward strand.
ATTGTTTTTTGTTCTAGTTTCACGCGTGTAATTTTTGATTTTTTTTTTTTGATGTGTTTCTCGCTCAGTTGCACTTTTCACACGCTGGCTCAACTCTCCCCATCCTTCCCGACTTTGAGGACGAGCAGAAGGCTGCTGCATTGTCACCAGCTGACCAGAGTGAAGCCTAAATGTTGAGTAGGCGTGTGTGCAATGTGTGTTTATTATTGCTGCTGGTCCGCCACTGCGCTCATTTCATTCGTCCGTAGACGCGCCCCACGTCCCCCCTCCCCTCCCTCCTCCCCTCCCCTTCCCTCCCCCCTCACCCTCACCCTCCCCTCTCACCCTGCCTGTGGCCTCACCTGGTCCTATGTGTTAGTGCAGTGGGGCTTGGTGGTCAATCATAAACGTAGCGACAGATGCCTTTGCTTTGAATTTTTCTTTCTGGTTGAGCCTACCTTTTTCACTTCCCGTGTTCCCCGTATATCTCTCTATATACATGGGCGTTTCTAGTCCATTGAGAGGCATATATATATATATCTACAAATTTACATTTCTGCATCTATATATATATATTCTCTGGTGGTGTGGCGTTCCTTCTCATATCCAATCAGGTCCGGCAGCCATGTGAACAGACGTGGGCCGAACTTTGCTCCTTCGTTTTCTTCGGAACCTGAATACGCCCTTCCTGAATACCAGCTCTCTTGTTTCTCCTTTTGTTTTTCTTTTTCTACATGAGTTCCTCGCTGTGCACCACGCTCCAGGTTGTAAATTACCCCGTGTGTGTGATACGAAAGGGGGCGGCGGTGCCTTCTTTTAGGTTTCCTCTTTGTTTTACCTCTTCAGTTCACCAACGCTGGGCCCTACGCTTTCTTTGCCCTTTCCATGAACCTTTTCTTCTCCCAGACCTCCCCCCTCCTCTCTCTAAGATTACAATTTCCTGACTCTATGTTCTGTGGCGACTGTCTTGTATCTCCATTCGTTTTTTTTCTTCCTGTGTGAGGCCCTTTTACTTGCGTTGTACACGCAGCGTAATCCAGCTCGATCTGAGTAGCTTCCCTTGTCTGTCTAAGCTCCCCGCCCCCTTCCCTACCTACTCTCATTATTAAAAAAAGTCACGTTCTTTTCCCCACTGTCACAGCTGAACCCTCCCGACTAATACTCCGCATAGCGAACAAGACGAATCTTAATACTAATCGTTCTGCCATGCGCTTCCCCCAGTTCTTTTTGTTTTTTTTTCTACATTATTTTTCTCCTCCCCCCACCTCTTCCAAAAAAAAATTTCCCTATAATTAGTTTTATGGTTATCATTATATTACGTTTCTTAAGTCGAGAGATACCCCAGGTACTGCGTTCCGTTTCTTTACTCCCCCTCCCCCCTCCCCACTTTTATTTCTCTTTTTCTTATTTCCACTTGCTATCTTTTTTTTCTTATCTCTCTCTCTTGTCTCTTTACCTTTTCCCTGTCTATCCTCACTTTGCTATCGAGAGAATGTTCCGATTTCTCTTTTTCTCTCTTTCTCTCTTTCATTTTACCGCTGCGAACCCATTTCATCCCCTCACTCTCTTCTTTGCCTTGTGTCTTGGCAATTTACTACTACACCTACCCCTCTCTCGTTCCTTTTTCCACAATTTCTGCCCCTTCATTACGGCACTCTCCACCTCCCCCCTCCCCCCTTCTTTCTCACCACTTTTTCTTTCTTTTCTTTACCTCCAAACATTTCAATCCCCGCCGTTCTGTGGCGAACTTCATTCATTTTTTTCCTCTCTCGCTTTCGAATTGCTAACAGATCTTGTAACTTATATCATTTTACCACCCTCCTACTAAACACACACACGCTACCTCAGCTAGTGAACTATATAAAAGAATAAAACCTCCTCCCACTTGGCCCGAGAGAGCGATGAAAAATAACATTACCAAGGGAAGTCGACGTGACGTTGCAGTCCTTTTAGTCGAAAAGCACCTTACTCTGCTTCGCGTGGACTTCCTGGAAACGGTGCCAACTTCACCGAACACCGTGACATCGCTTCGATATCTACGTATTGGTGAAGTTTCCTATTCCCCCATGTGGATAGAAGAATGAAACTCCTCAATCGCACCACGTGCCTATTGAAACGTTCTCTGTCATGGCAACATGTCCTATTTCACACATTTCCCACACACATTCCTTCTCCCCTGTTCATACTATGCGATAGACCTCAATGGATCCCCTTGAAAATGACCGAACTGTAATGGAGATTGTCATTGTTTACGGGGAATCTCCCCGTTGCTCAGGCGCCTTGATGTTCCCAACAACGCCGTCCCTCTGGCAGCTGCACCGGGCATTGGTGCGTCACTCCGAGGCCGCGTATAGACTATTGCAAACACATTTGTGGCTCGGCGCCGACCTCCTGTCGTCACTAACGCGCGTTGACAAATGCGAGTTTGCATCATGGCCAAAAAGCGACGAAGAGGGCGGTAGCAGCTCCCTTCACAGCATCACAGCAGGGGTTTCGTGCGTCTTTTACGGCACCATGGACGTCACCGGCTACACTGACGATATTGATGCTGTCCTCCTACTTTTACAGGAGCTCTCGAGAGTGGTGCCTGGGTGCCGTGCGCGGGCTACTCTGTACGACTTGTGCTACACACCCAACTCTGGGAGTGCTGAGCACAGGACGCCGATGCACGTTACGTTCTGTGAGGACGCTATCGCGTCCATCTGCGTTGGCGGCATCCTCAGCGGCGTCTTGAAGCTGGATCACCCGTCCCCATCTGAAGAGCAAAATAGTCCCCAACATGGCAATGTTGGCCATCGTCGAGGGCGAGCGAGTCAACGAAGGCCAACGACTCGGAAGGGACAGGGTAAACTATGGGAGGAGGAATTTCAGCATAGCTACTGGTTTGTGAACGGCGAGGTGCACAAGGAAAATGATGCCCAGCACCGCGGCGGCTGCGAGCGTGCGGAAGAGACAGCACCTCCCTCGCTTGAGCGGTTTATAGCCAACGCGTCAGCCGCCAAACTCATGCAGTCCCTTCTGCTGAACCCGCAAGCAGAGCCACGCCTGACGTACGCGCTAGCGCAGCACATGGCCTTGTGGGTGGAAACGGGGGGCCTGGGCGTTCACAACCTGACGCTGATGGTCCCTCCCTCCCTGGGTCTCGCACTCCATACTCTGTTCGGCGATGATGACACACAACGGGATGTGTTCGACCGTCCCTCCGCACGGCATCGGGTGGGGCTTCTCCATGAAATCATCAATTTCCACGCACTGGAGGAGCCGCTGGTGTGGCTGCCCGGGGCAACCAAGCCACCAGGCACCTTTGCTCAGCGAAAGCCCAAAGTGGTGCAGGTGAACGGGAAGCCCGTTCTTGCCCCACCAGAGTCTCCTCCATTCGTCATCCCTGGCAACACCCACGGTCTGTCCGCTGAGGAGCAGCTGCTGACGGCCATCCGTGAGTCGGAACAGCTGTCTGGCGTCTACGAAGGCTTTGACTCGCTTCTGAAAAGCGGGCGGTACGTGCGAGCGCGGCTTCCCATCATTCACTGTGTGGCACTCGGTAGACTGCTTCATGGCAGCGGGTCACAGACGGTGCTGTTTGACGAGCTCATGTCGACAACCCGCAGGGCCGGAGATGTGCGGTCAATTACACCTGTGTGCAGAGAAGCAGCGCTTCTTTCTGATGCTATCAATGATGCCCATCCAGAAGCTTCGGTCGCAGTGGGTCAGCGACGCCAGCCGGCGGCCACCGTCAGTGAAATTATGCTCGGTGTTGCATTCATGTGGGCATTCGAACGTTGGATTGCTAACTGTCGTCGTGTCCTGCAAGGTGAGCGGCGGAACCCCCACGCAGCCGCTGTCGTCGCGGCTTACCAGCGGGTTCAGCAAGCAAGAACTGTTGCAGAAGGCGTCCTGAAAGGTTCCCTCCCGGACGACATGACTGACACAGAGAAGGTCGTCAGCGCATATGCAGAGATTGAGGCGCGCCTTCTGGCACCCTTTCCTCCTAGCTACTCCCTAGGTGTCATCGAGGCAGTGGACGAGGAAGAGTAAAAGGTGATTAACCTGGTAGATCCACGGGAGCCCAAACAACATGGATATGATGTCAAAAGAGACGCGATTGCGGCGTCAGCAGCCATCAGAGTGTGCACCATGACGAGAGCGAAGACCATTCAGCTAATTAGATCCTCTCGCTGCCTATAGACTACTTGGTGCTTCATAAGAGTAAACACATGGCATTGCTATGATACTCTGGCCTCATCCTCTCACCAATACTCCGATCTTGATAAATTCTGCCAATAATATATATATATATATATAATATACCGAAAGGCAATCTTCCTAAACACGTATACACATTTCAAGATTAACACTTGCCTATACACACATATACGCGACGCTGGATGCCCGTCGCCCAGTGACACGCCTTACAGACAAACGCTCATTCTCTATCCTAGCGGTTACGTTGTCACACATTCACTCCCGCCCACCACGTGTAGTCTGGTCGCTCTTCGTTTAAGTTGAACGATACCCAAATGGAAGGTTGTTGCGGCAGCAGCAGTGGCAATACCATTCGTGAGGTTGCTCTTAGCTCGTCAGATATCGCGCCGGTGGTCTTTGCTGTCAGTAGCAACGGCGTGTTCTGGATCACTTCCACAGGGAAACTCTTCTTTTGGGATCGGCGCAGTAACCAGCGCGGTGACCAAAACAGCTGCGAATTGTCAGATGAGGATGACGACGACAGTGATGGTCCGCTCTGCCTAGGGGAAGTTGGGCTCATTCCACCACCGACGTTTCTCGCCGTCTCGGAGGACAATGAAGTGGTCGTGTACAACGGGGCGCATCTCAGCATGTTCGCCCTTCAGCGCGAGCTTCAGACCAACGACGATCCATTTGGTGTAGACAACGGCGGTGATGTTGCAGAAGATATTCTGTTGCGGGAGGTGTTTGTCATCCCATGTGCGGCGAAAGCGGTTCTTGGCCTGTCATTAGCACAAGATGCGTCGCAAGTCGTCATCGTCACGGCCGAGGAGCTCATTCTCGTCGACGCCGGCGCAGCAGGTGACGTAGCAGCAAACGACGCGAACCGCGGAATGAACCAGACGTCTGTGCTATTAAGGGATGCCGTGATGCGTGTTGACTGTCGAAACTGGTTTGGCGGGGGTGACCAACCGAGTGGAGCCAGCCGTGCCTGCTTCGTCTCGCCGTCTCTGCTGGCTGTTCTGAGTGTGCATAATCACCTCGTCACTGTCCAGGTTGACTGGGCACAGCACTGTGCCTGGCTCGTTCGCGATGGACATGTCGTCACTCGCGCACACCAGGTGACCGCTCTCGCGGCGTACCATCACGGCGTCGTTGTGGCGTTAGCCAGCGGTGTCGTGAAGCTCTACCAACCAGACACCCTCACGATGTACAAGGAGATTGATGTCGCTGCGTGGGCGAGGAAGGCACTCCAGCCACCACCAGACAGCGCTGACGAGGCCCGCTTTGCAGAGAAGCCGTGGCTTCGACCATATCCAGCGAAGCCGACGCGAAGGCAGAATCCCGGTCACAGGGTTGTTGGCACTAAGGGTGCACCTCGCCGTGGCCCTCACGACCCCACCTACGCGGCGATGCACGATGAAAAGGATGCTCGTCAAGAGGGTGACAAGGCTGACAGCGTTGACTTTGACACCGACATCCTGGACATCTCCGTTGGTGAGCGCGACGTTGTTGTTGCGCTGACAGTTGGTGTGGTCTGCATTGGCCAGGACAATCTCACCATTGACAGTGTGAACGCACACCTGTTCTCGGAAGCAGATACGTTGGAGTCTGTTCGCTGCTCCAAGGATGGAAGCTGGGCAGCGTGGTCACCCTGTGACGACTACCTGCAGTATAGCGTTCGTTATCGGCCGCAGCAGGGCTTTGGTGGAGGCGACGGTGACGGCGTCGATATCATTCACGCTTCGGCACCCCTTCCGGCTAAATGGAAAACAGAACTTGCGCCGACAGGGAGTGGTGGACCGCCACCACCACATGCGAAGAGCAAGACGAAGCCTGTGCTGGAGGGCAAAGGTAGAGGAGGCCCTTCTTCAAACTTCTCCCGTGTCCAACGCGCTGTTGAAAAGCCGGTAACGTTTGGGCGTCCCATTCGCAGCAGCGGCTATGGCGCCGACGTGCCCTGGTCTGTCCAACAGGAAAGAAAGAAAGCAGCCAAGAAGAAGGCGGACAAGATGCTTCGCGGCGTTGGTATGGGTGGAGCAGATGGTGCGCGAAAAGAGCGCGTCTACCGAGAGGTACCCGGCGCGTACGATGACGGACATCAGTTTCAAGCGCTCTCAGCTACCAACCGTATCCTTGCTAGCGAGGCAAACGTGCACCAGTCGGCAGTGCATTCTTCCATTTTCACGGCCACAGGCGACGCGATGCTCACTATGAGTCGCCAAGGCGGATATGTGCTCAAGCTGCCGGTCACCAAGTACAAGGGAGACGGTGTGTTTCTGCGCAATGCAGCCCCAGGCGGCTCAGCGGCACCCTCATCAGCGACCTCCCCTGGCTTTACTGCCTCCGCGGTGAACCTCTCCCTAGGCAGTCCCATTGTGGCGACCGGTGCTGCGGACGGGTTGCTTCAACTGTGGAAGCCCGCCTCACTGCTAGCCGGCAGCCCGAGTGGCAGCACCGGCGCCATCGCAGCCGGTCGGCGAGCGAGTGGAGGTCTGCGTGCTGGTGAAGCCCCCGTCGCGTCAGTACGGGCCAGCGAAAAGACAGAGATGCGCTCGGTGAAGTTCTTCTACCTCGATCGCTTTTTGGCATACGCGTGCGGCAACCGTCTGGCGTTTTGTCCGTATTACCTGGACGAGTACCGTGGCGGTGACGACAACTCTCCTCTCCAAAACGATCTTCAGCGATTGCGGAACAACTCCAAAATTAGCAGACCGGTCTACGCCTACACCAGCGAGGCACAGAGCATTGCCTGCATGGCCTGCGTGAACCACTTTACCAGCTCTCTAGTCGTCATTGCTGGTTCCAACAAGTGTCTTACCGTCCTAGATGCGGCGTCGGAACATCCTGTAATGGAGATTCCGGATGCGCATGCACGAAGCATCCACGCCGTTGTGATGGCAGCCTCAGACGCCTCTCGATTTGTGTCCACCGGCTCGCTCAACTCCCCTCACTTATTCGCTTCGGCTGCTCTAGACAGCTCCGTCCGACTATGGGATGCGCGCCAGGAACATTCTGTCAGGCAATTTGCGCTGCACAAGAATGCCGCGCTCTCAACTATTGGTCTTGCATTCAGTCCGACAGGTATGCAGCTGGCAGTGGGAAGCGAGGACCGTGCAGTGTACCTATATGATGCCCGCAAAGCCACAGAGGCCCTTGATGTCATCAAATGCGCTGATGCTCCCACCAGTATCTGTTTCCACCCGCTGGACCCAGTCATGGTGGTGGGCCACTCCTCTGGCGCTCTCACCTTTTACGCGCAGAAGTAACGTAGTCCCTATGCCCTACCATACCTATGCATTGCGTTCCGTGTGGAGCATGTCAATAACTGACCTGGAAAAAGAAATAATGCAACCGTAAAGCAGCGTGAGTTGAAACTATGCATGCTGCGTCGTGTCAGTTATGTAAAAATGACACTTCCGTTTATTCCACACACATCGGAGATATTAAAGGAAGTTAATCGGCAGTGCTCTCCTACACTCCGGTGATTTGCTTGTACGTTTGTGTATCTTTTACAGCTTACGGGAGGAAGTGCGTAGCTCTCCCCCTGCGGTGAACTGGAATGATATGATAATGAAGTGGCATACTACTATACCCTTTCCCTCGCCTAATTTCTCATCCATTGGTCTGTCGCCAACCCTCTTTGACCGCTAGGATCTTTTTTATGCTCCCTAATCCGTGACCCTCACACGAATTGGTCCTAGCTGAAAAGTTTCCCCCTCTGCTTTAATATTTCCCTACTCCTCTTTCTGTCTCTCTCTCTATATATATTTACCTATATTATATTTTATAGAACTGACATTCTCCTGTGGGCCGCCGCGCGACGACACAATGTCCTCCCGGCCGGGCAAGCAGCGAAACGGCCCTCTCACTAACAATGACGTTTCCTATGCGGAGGGCTTCAACACTGCTGGAATGCTGGCCTCCGTCGCCTACGACGAGTTCCCAGCCAGTAAACCACGCGGCCGTTCCTCCGGAAGGCGCAAGGTGCCGTCATACTCACCGACACGGCGCCGCCGAAGTAAGCGGAAAAGCAGGAAGGCATGGCGGTCCATGCTACTCGGGTATCTAAAGGTTGTGATAACGATCTTTGCGAAATTCGGCGCTGTGCTTATCAGCCCATTCGCGTGGTTCATGTCGCGGGTGTTCCCCACCCCGGCCGAGACGCAGCGGCGGCGGACGACTGAGCGGTACCTTGCGGTTCTCAACTCGACCGAGTCGTTTCAGACCTACTTTAGCACAGCGCAGCTCCTCGACGCTCACCTGGGGTTGGCCCAGTGGCAGCTGGAGGCACCATCCCCAGCCATTTGCAATGCACACGGCTTGCTTTTCGATGCCCACGTCGCTGTGGAACTTGCGCGGTCTGGGAACGACGACGCGATGGCCTGCTACCTCCGGAATGTCCTGATGCGGAATGCACATGGGATGACGGACGGGAACCTCTACCCCTACCTCACTGGGACAAAGGCGTGCGTAGAGGATTATTGCCAAGCTGTCATTTTCCTAATCCGGGCCTTTGGTGGCCAAGCGCAACAGCGTCGGAAAATGACGAAGCCAATTATCCGCCCATGCTTTATGCCGCGGGACGCGGCAGGGCGAAGGGCACATGCCTCACCAGGTAGCAGCAAGCCCGACACTGCTAGCGACACGCACGCCTCCTCTGCCGACTTGGTCGAGGAGGTTGTGGCTGTCCTGGAGTGCAACATGCGGGCAAAGAGCGGCGAAATAAGCCCCAACTGCCACAAGTCATCATACATCCGTCAGGTCAGTGGGCTGCAGGGTATAGACGAAGATCAAGGCGGAGAAATTGACGACGGGCGGATGCACAGTGCAGCCGCGCTGTCCACAAATCCGTCCTCGTATGCGCTCGTCGAAAACAGGTCCCACCCACCATCCAGCTACGACCTCCGCGGAAACGCTGTCTTTCTCGGTAATGCCGTGTCGTCGTATGAGATGGAAATCCTTTCGTCTGCGACGGCAACGACGGCGACGCACATTGACCACGGCGCGGATGACGCGGCACCCGCCGCGCTTGCAGCGGTATCTGCGGCCGCCGCGTCATCGTGCCCACATGAGTTTCCCATCCCTGTGAAGCTGTCGGTGCTGCGGAACACCCTCCGGACGTATGGTCGAACGGCTCTCGTACTGAGTGGAGGAGCATCAATGGGCACGTACCACACCGGTGTCGTCCGAGCCCTCTTTGAGGCGAACGTCCTCCCAGGGATCATGTCTGGGAGCTCGGCTGGGTCGATCATTGCGGCACTCGTCTGCACGAAAGCCCCGAAGGACCTTCGTCGGTTTATCAAGGATGAGGTGCTCTCTGCCAAAGCACTGAACCTCTCCCCATTTGGCAGCGACTGTGGCATGATGGAGAAGGTGAAGCGCTTCTTCCAGACGGGCTTTCTCATGGATGTCCGCTCGCTAATGGAGTGCTTGCGTGACCACTGTGGTGATATGACATTTGCCGAAGCATACAAGCTCTCCGGTCGTGTCCTGAACATCAGCGTTACCAAGGACAAGCACGAGGGCTCCCACTTTGATCGCCACGTCCTCCTCAACTACCTTACTGCACCGCATGTGGTGATCTGGAGTGCAGTTAGTGCAAGCTGTGCGCTGCCCGGGCTCTTTAACGCGGTGCAGCTCATTGAGAAGGCACCGGACAGTGGGACGTTCCGGCCCTACCTGCCTGGTGATCTTTTCTGCGACGGCAGCGTGGCCCAGGACATCCCCCGCGACCGTCTCGCTCAGCTTTTCAATGCGAACTACTTCATTGTCAGTCAGGTGAACCCGTATGTCATTCCGTTCCTCCGCCCCGGCGGCGCCAGCGTAGCGACGCAGGCAGCGGCAGACCGCTCTCCGCTGGCCGCCAGCCACGCTGGCATCACAGACCTGACGTCTTCGTCGTGGCTGGGCACCGCCTGGTACACGGCTGCGACAATGGCACGGTATGGGCTTCTCAAGTGCTTTCACTCAGGGCTCCTTCCCAAAACTGGCGCCCTGCAAATCCCCTACCTGCTTCTCACGCAGAGTTACCGCGGAAACGTGACCATCCTCCCAATTGGGGAATTATACAATGCAGTGCCAGACTATCTTAACATGATCAACAACCCAACCGCCGAGTACATTAGCTTTGTCTGTGCGCGAGCGCAGGTACGAACGTGGCCATTGATTTCATGTATCCGGAGCACGACTTGTATTGAGCGCGCCATCGTCGACGAGATTGCGCTTCTAGAGCAGTCGTTGAGTAGCTAGGGGGACCTTTCCTCGTGGGCGCTAGGATCGGACAGCGAAACCTACTACGCATTCAGAGCAACTAACAATCTGTCCTGAAGTAACAAGAACCCCACGCGGTTTTCTTTTGAACCCCCCCCCCCCCCAACGCTACGACCTTTGGTATCTGTTTACGTTAGTTACGGATCTCCCTCCCTTTGCTTTTCTTCAATCTTCCTGCCTCTCTCACACACACACACTCACAAACACAGACAGTTCTATCCCATCCTCCCCCTCGGGACCGTCTTGATCGCTTTGGTTTTGTTTTGCTTTCCTTCAGCATCGCACATCAGCTATCGCATATCAGCAATCGCATACCACACACATGGGGACGATTATATATGTGTCGCTGTTTTCGCCCCTACGTTCACCATTAAGCCTGCAAACATTTGGTATATTTTCCACATTCGTTTCTGTTTGATCTAATTTGTCGTTTTTTGTGCTTTTTGTTTTACTATTCTCGTTTGATACATATTTTATTCATCTCGTTTGACAATTATATTGCGCGCGTAGTAGGTCTCTGTTTGTACGCATACCCTCCTGACCACAAGCAATCTACGGCCTTCAATATAAGCTACGTTCTACAGTTTTATATTTTCATATTGTTCGACATATTTAATTCCAATCTTCACCCTCCACCACATCTCTCTCTCTCTCTATATATATATATTGGCCGTCAATCTGGAAAACGTTTCCTGGAGGCAGCCTTCTTGTTTATCCTCTTGTTTCCGTTTCTTTCTCTTTTACTATATGATCTCTTGTTCTTGTCTCTGCAGGTTTTTTTAGTATACAATCCCTGATTTTACTACTTGGGTTCTTCTTCTACATACATCTGTCTCTATGTTTTCTCCATACAAGACGAAGCGTTTTTTTTTCATCTACCCTACTACAATGATTCCAAAGGACCTCATAACATGCCTCATTTCGATCTGCTCCTCTTTTCACTGAGTGATATAATTTCGTTGTATGCATGCTGCTCTACACTACGCCCGGCAGCTTCGGCTGCATTACTTGATCCAAACCGTGAAACCCGTCGCTGGGGGCTTACACCCACCTCGTGAATACTGCCCCCACACAGTTTAACCTCAGATGCCATGGGAGGTTTCTGTAGGATTGTGGTGCAGGCATGCAGTTGCCGTTGAATAGACAGAGTGACTCTCCGTGCTATGTTATTTACTTCACTGCTCCCGTCCCTTTTCATCTCTCTTCCTGTCACCTTTCTCGCATTAACATACGTAGACTCTAGCGATCAAACAACTGGGCTTTTTGCTTAACAGCGGCACCAACCAGTCCACCACCAAACACCTGTCAGTCTTTTTTTTCCTTTCGCATCGGCCATACTCGTGTCCGTTACGCTTCAGTTTCCTTAAAACGCATATTTGATCAAAAAGGGTTTTGCTCTTTGCTTCGTATCTCCAACAGTTTTCCTATCAAGAGAAGTTGTATTCCTTGTACATAGATCTATAAGAAAAACTGCTTATTTTGTCACAGGTCCTCCCGGCCGTGACATTCGCACCCAAGCAGTCCGAAAGTTCAACAGCAAACCTCACATCCGTTCAAGTATTTACACTTGCGACACCATAGTGGTGAGAAAAAAATACAAAAGTGAATCACACCTGTTCTCCAACATGTCAGCCCCAGTCGAGTCGTTAGCTGAGCGGGAGCGGGAGTTTATGTTTGAGACGGTGTTCAGCTCACCATTGCCAATCCGTGAAGGGAAACTGCAGGTGTCACTGAGCCGCGGCCACCAGCGCGTGCCTGTCCCCGAGCTGGACGGCCACTGCATCGACTCTACATGGGAAAAGTTGACACAGCAAAAGCGCCAGATCGCGGAGGATGTGCAGCGTGCGAACGCGCCGTCAGATCAGGATAAGGATGGCGATGCACTCGATGGAGAGGACACGGAGAATCGTATTGCTGGGCACCCCACTGCTTCCGTGATCCTCTTCAATGAGTTCAAATTCCGTCTCCACGACGCCGGGCTGACCGAGTCCGATGGCTCCGTCACTCCTACCCCAGCCACCCCTCCCCCCAGCGGTGCGGAGGAGGACGCGGTGGGTGGCAGGACTGTACCGGCGGTAGGAAGCCCATCTACGCAGTGCGTGCTGAAGCTGGGCATCACCGACTACAAGGTTTCCATTGGCACCACCGTCAATGTTGCAGCATATGAGAAACACGTGGCAGCGCAGGAAGCCGATTCCGTCAGCACCCGTGTCAAGACCTTGGACAGCGATGCAAGCCGCCTTGTTGAGCGTCACTTAGCCAACGCCCTCGGTGTGGAGGCGTTGACGGTGACAAGCGACAACCAAGCAGTGCTTTTCCGCCGCTCGCCGCACGTGGGCGAGTTTCCGGGTTACTACTGCTGCCCGGGTGGGCACCCAGAGCCAAAGCGCGTGCTCAACACGGAGGCATTTATCGCTGCGAAGGTGGGTGGGGACACCGAGGACCACGTCCACACAGCCGTCTGTGACTGGTTCCAGTATGTCCGAAACGATGTCACGGTGAATGAGCTCTTCGTGTCAGTCGTTGAGGAGGTGTGCGAGGAACTGGGTGTCTCGATTGAATGCTGCTCGAATGTGGGCCTCGTGTCCCTCGTGCGCAATCGCGAGACGCGCAAGCCGGACCTGTGCTTCATCGTCCGCGTCGACATTAGCAGTGAGGAGGTCCTCCGTATCTTCAACGAGCGCCACGCTGTGGACGCCTACGAGTCAGTGGAGGGATCCCTTGTGCTTGTGGACCTTAACAAGGTCAACACCCCACAGGCCATTGTCGCCTTCGTTAATGAGCACTTTGACGGCAAAGTCACGCCAGCTTCGTTTGGGGCGTTGTATCACGGTATCAAGTGCTACCCGTTCTAAAATCTGCTTCGGGGCACAAGACGGCCTGTCCTGTCCTAATGAAGAATTTCACGCGACTGCATACCTTTGTATGTACGTATGTGTTTTCAAATGTGCAATATATCCAAACCACTACCCTGGCCATCGCGCCACTTTCATTCTTCATATTTTATCTCTAACGAACAACGTCACAAACACCGCAGGACAATGCTATATTTTACTGCCGTACATCGTCACTGTCTCGCATGGAAGCGCGGCAGTGGATATCTCCTGTGTTTGGACGCTGGTCTACTCCTCACCGTTGCGGACGGAAAACCAACTCCGCCGAAGCACCATCCCATATGAACAGATGGCTTGAGCTAAGCCGCATCACACACACACACACATACAACATTAAAAAAACATCTATCAAAAATTATAAGAGGCTTTTATTTTATATCCCATCGAGGCGAAACTCCCCTGTGGCAGTGAACGGTGTCTCTGATCACACGCAGCGCCACTTCTCGGTAGAGGTGTCAACTGCCGTACGTTGCACATGATGTATAAATGTTTATCATTTCGGATGGCAACTACTGTCGTGAATCACCTCTATTTAACTCGTTCTATTACCTTCCTCTTTCTCTCCATTGCTTCTTCCTGGCGACACCTTTCACAAGGACGATAGAGTATTTTCCTTCAACACTGCGATTCCTCGTCAGTGTTGAGGCAACGTTGTTTTCCACTTTGCATCTTTGCTGCTGTCAGCGTTTCTTCTTTTTCTTTTTTTTTGGAAGAGCAGGTGTCCCTTCTTATCTAGATTATAGCCGCCTTGTACCACAATCCCCACCGCGTGCTCGATTACTCTTCCCTTACCCATTCCACTTTTCCCTTTATAGATACACAGATTCCAACCGACCCGTTTCTTTTATTTTTCCCTTTCTTTTTTAGACGCACCTCCTTTCCTCCTTCTTCCCTACTTTTACGTACTCTGCCTCCTCTTGATTTAGTACATTTTTTTCACACTCCGAAGTACCTTAGCGGTCGCGCGCTACTACATCGGAGCGCGTGCGTGTGTAAGATACAGCCGCTAACTTCAAAGACGAAAAGTAGTCTTTTTCCGCCAGACACGTTCTCAAAACTTGCTACCCACTTCCGGTGTGGCACTAGTTCCTGACGACCTTCCTTTTAGTTCCCTGTCGTATATTGATATTGATTTCCCTTTAGAGAACTTTGTGCTATTTTAACATGGAGGATTACACAGTGCAGTGCAAGCTTGGCGATGGGGCCCAGGGCGTTGTCTATCGTGTTCAGCACATCCACACTGGCAACGCGTACGCAATGAAGGTCATTTGCTGCGAGGACCAAGTGCAGGTCAATCTAGCACTCCAGGAAATCAAAGTCCTGCTGCAGATGCGGCATCCCAACATTGTTTCCTATGTGGACTTTTTCCTCGTCTTCAACAGTGCCAAGCTTAGACAAGAGTTCGAGAAGGTTGCTGAGGAAAACGGAGGGAAGAACCACCTCCAGGAGGCTGACGGACTGTTCCAAAGCTCCCTTGGCTCTGTGTTGGCGGGGAACGGCCGTGTCCGAGGTGAAACGGGCCCCTCTGGTGAGCGACAGGGAGCGAATGGTGGGGCAGCTGGCAGCGGAGCTGCCCCACCGGGTCCCTCTGACGGTGTCCGGGCTCACTGGCTGAAGGAGAGCGAGATTGCGGTGTGCCTTGTGATGGAGCTTTGCAGCAACGGCGACCTCTCCGGCACGATTCGGGAGACGAAGCAGAAGATGATGGAGACGGGTACCCACCCACTCACCGAGGCACAGGTGCTGACGTGGATGGAGCAGTGTGCCGCCGCGCTGCAGTTCATTCATGAAAAGGGATTCCTACATCGCGATTTGAAGCCCACTAACGTCTTCTTTGACGCCTATAGGGACATCAAAATTGGAGACTTTGGCCTCGCGGCCGCTGTAGGGAATGGCGGTCGCAAATCCGCCGTTGGCACGCCGTACTACCTCGCCCCGGAGCGCATGCTGCAAAAGCGCTACGACGGAAAAGTGGATGTGTGGGGCCTGGGTGTCATTATTCTGGAGCTCCTCACGCTGAGGGAGCAGCCGGTGAACAGCATGGTTCTTGAGAACCCCAGCGTTGTCGGCACCATCGTCAAGCAGGTAACGAAGATGGGCTTCTCTCAAAAACTAGCGTCCCTGCTGCAGGACATGTTGCAGCGCAACCCGGCGGACCGCCCCACCCCCGCCGCGCTCCTGCAGCGGATCTACACCATGACCACTGTTTCCCCCCACCCTGGCATGTCCGCGACACTGTTTATGGGCATGAGCTGTCCCAAACTTCCAGAAGCCCTGTGCGCCGTGTGTGAGGTGGAGCAGGCGTGTGTAAGCTGCTCTGCTTGCCAAGCCTTCTTCTGTGATGGCTGCGACCAGGCCCGGCACAAGCACACATCCCGGCAGAGTCATGAGCGCTCCTCCCTCCACGGCTCCAGCCTCCAGGCCCAGCAGACGCTTTCCATGTCGCGCACCTCCCCGGCCAACCTCTCTGACCAGTCGAGGAACTTTCCCCAGAACGGGAGTTTCCCGCAGCCTCCGACCTCCCCCACCGCCTTCGATCGCAGCGGTGGCAGTCGCGGGGGGCTGCCGCCATCACCGCCCGCAAGCCACTCACGAGCCTTCACGCGACTCCACAATGCGCTGAGCTTACCGCTCGGCAGCAGCCTTAGCATCTCGGAGTTCTCTCTGAGTCAGCCGGTCTCCCCGGCCATGCGCGGCGTCGGCCCTGGGTCACCGGTCATGTTCGACTCTACCAACAACAACACAGCAATCGACACCGTGGTGCGCGTACCTGGGGACTGTGGTACCCTGGCAGAGGCTCTCCAGTTGGTGACGCACCGGCGGCACGTGCGCAAAATCCTTGTCGCGGGGAACACTGTCCACGACACCCCACTAGAGCTGTCCAAGGCGCTGCCGGAGGGGCTGAAGATTGTTGGCGAGTCCCCTGCACCGGTGCTGGAGGTGGCAGCAAGCGCCTACGCGCTCCACTGCGCATCGGGGAAGGGCGTGGTGGAGAACTTTGTCATTCGCCACGTGGGCCGTGCGGCGCGGCGAAAGGCACTTAGCGACGTGACCGGCAACGAGAACGCTGATGCCAAATCGGCTGGGAAAACCGCAGTAAAGGAGAAAAAGCCACCGCGTCCAACTGCGATTAGCATCACAGGTGGTCACTGGGTGATCCGAAAGTGTCGCATCTCGTGTGTCGACGGCAGTGGCGTGACGGTCGGTCCGGCTGGTGGTCGCCGCACTGCAGGTAGGACAAGCCACGGTGAGCAGCCCCTTCCGGAGTCCAGTATCGGCAGTCGCCCTAATCAGGAGGAGGAGGACGAGGACGACTATGGCGAGGGAGATCAGGGGGTCGTCGACCCGGTCATTTTCAAGTGCAGCTTCGTAGACGTTACAACTGCCGGCGTTGTTGTGCAAGAGCGGTGTCGTGGCCTCTATGAGGGCAACAGCTTTTCCGGGTGCGGCTACTCGGCGTTTTTGTTAAAGCGCGAGAGCTCCGCCCGCGTCCGTGCCAACCGCATCACCGACGGCTCCGAGACCGGCATCTTCTGCCAGGACGCCCAGGGCAGCATCGAGTACAACCTCATTGCTCAGAATGCAGGATGTGGCGTGGTGGTGAAGGGCTCCGGAACGACTGCTATTTTCCGCAAGAACCGCGTCTTGAGCAACGGGCAGGCGGGCTTCTTCTGCTGCGAGCAGGCCGCGCCGTTCATTATGGACAACGAGATTGGTAACAACCACAAGGCCGGTGTGCTCATCAAGACCAAGGCCGCTCCCAAGGTATCCCGCAACGTGATTGAAGGCGGCAAGGAGGCAGGCATCTACGTGTTTGAGCACGGCGCCGGTATTATTGAAGAGAACACCATCTCCAAGAACCGGAACGCGGGCCTCCTCGTGACAACACACGGCAACCCACACGTCATCCACAACACATTAACGAAGAATGCGTACGAGGGTGTGTGGGTGTGTAAGGACGGTAGGGGAACCTTCTGCGGCAACGACCTCCGCGCCAACATGAGGGGCCCAATGGATGTGGATGAGAAGTGCCAAGTCACCTGGGTCGGGAACACCGAGGCGTAGCGACCACTATCGTGACTTCCCTTCCTGCCTCCATTCCTATCAGCGGCCTGCTTTATCAGTGCCGGAGAAGGAATCTTTTGGCCCCCCTCCACCCCCCTCCCCTCGTCCCCTATACACAATATATATATATATATATATATATATGTGTGTGTTTTATGTGCCTATTCAAGCAATTTTACGGATTGGGTCAGATGGAGTACCTATGTCGACTCACTTCCATTCGTACGCGAAGTACTCCAAAATCCTTTGCTACGTCCTTCCAGTTTCTCCAAGAACTATGGACAGTCTGCGTACCCATTGTGTATCATACTCCTCTTGTGCGTGCTTCGCGTCGGTACTTTTGTGGGAGGCACCTGTTATGACATCGTGAAAATACATGACCTTTTTGACCCTCTGCGGGTTCATGTTTCCTGTGTAACAGCGTGTCAATAGTGGTGCGGTGTTCTCGTTGCATATCTGAAGCTGTAGGCAATGAAGCGACGTTTTTCCTTTTGAGAGCACTGACAGAGAACCGATCGGGCAATGGGCGGTCTGCTACGAGTGTGTGTTTTTTTTTTGTTTCTTACATGCTAGATCTCGACCTCTTCCTGCTCTTTGATTTCCTACAGTTATTTCATGATTTATCCTTCGTTTTTATTTTCCTACCATGTACATGTCTCCTTCGATATGTTTTGTTGTTTATCTCTTGAAATCGCTTCATTCGCTTTCGTCGCCCCCTGCCACTCTCTCTTTCCGCGTCTCCCTGTGCTTCAACTAGACGTGTGTCCCACTGCAAAAAAAATATGTATATGTATACATTACTTGTAACTGGTCAATTCGATAATTTTGCGTCCCCATCGGGGGGATACTTTCTATCCCTACTGTTACAATTATCGTAACGACAAATCGCACATGAATTCACGTAAACCTTATTTCAGTCATTGCATTTCGATGTACCCCCCCCCCCTCCCCACATGTCCCTCATTTCTCTTGTTCAATACTCTCCCACCGTAATAATTTCCTAACGGACAACGTATAGTTTGCCTCTCGTTGCGTTACAGACCCTGAGGGCCTTGTGGTCTTGACAACGGTCTGTTACTTTTTGTTTTTATTGTAGCCTCGTACCCCCCAAGCCGGGCAGTATTTCATTTTAAATGCGACAGGGACACGCACTGGCCCGTCGGTGCGCGTCGCGCACCACCGCTCTTGTAGTTGGCGCGCAGTGCCGCTGGTTGTCTGGCTGTACGCCCGTGTGGCGGCAAGCGGGGGCTAAAAGTGAAGGCGATTTTGTTGACATTGACATGCTCTCACTCGGCATTCCATCCTTGCAGGATGCCGTGGCGTCTGGCGCAGTGCCAGCGGGTAACGAGTTATCGACGGCGCCTGGCACAAGCACACACGTCCTCGGTGTGACGCGGCGCACGCCCGTCGCGGAGGGCACGGAGTTTTCGCGGTTCAACTTGCCGCTGGAAACCCCGCGTGGCGACCAGCCCATCCCACGCCCGCACAGCCGCGCTGCTTTCTCGCCTGGTGAGGAAGCTCATCTTTCGGAGCAAGCACTTCAGCAGATGAGCGCGAGCGGCGCTTCCAATAACACCGCCAATAACACCACCACCAGTAGCGCCGAGGGTGAGGAACCCGAGGATGTCGCACTTGCGGTGGCGAACGCCATTGCCAAGGACTGCGTCGCTGATGGTGAGTTCAGTAGCATGCCGTCCGTGGACACATCCCTGCCATACGACGACGAGGCCTTTGCCGAGACGCTGCTTCAAATGGAGGTTGACGGCGTCATTGACGAAGCCTGGCAGGATAGCCGCAAGGCGCACATTGAGGACGTGAAGGAGGTGACCGAGGTCCTGCGCTCCCTCAAGGTCCGCGACATTTGCTGCATCGACGTCTCCGGCAAAACGAGTAACTTTGACTACATGCTCTTTGGGACCTGCGAGGGGCCACGGCACATTCACCTCGCTGCGTGGGCTGCGCAGGAGGCCGACAGTCTCAAGCGGGTGTCCAAGATTCCCCGCCGTAAGACGGACGAGCTGTGGGAGGTGGTGCCCATTGGCCGCATCGTTCTGAACCTCATGGTGGAGAGCCTGCGCGATGACCTGACGCTGGAGCGCAAATGGGCAGTCACGAAGCACATGGACCCCCTACAGGCCGCCAACGCGCCGGTGAGTGAAGGGCGCAACGTCCGCGCGCACGGTCTGTGGACGCTCACGCTGAACCTCCAGGATCTGGAGGACTTTGAGGTTGACTACTGCAAGGACGTTCTGCTGCGTCAAGTGTAGTGGGGGTCTTTGTAGACTTGGCAACGGTCCTTCCACACACAATCGGTGCCTGCGACGGATTTGTAATTTGTAATTCGTCACACACTACTACACACGTTTAATTCACATATTAAAAAAAACACTTGGATACATCTGCTATCATATCATTAAGGTATCATGGTTTCAACGGGAAAAACTTGCCTATCTGCGTTTGGCGGTAACCGAAAAAGTGCGCGGTGATTTATGGTGGATGCGCCTTGGTAGGCGTTGTTACGTCATTCCCCTTTTCGGCACGCCAAGTCCCACTCTTAACATCCTCTGTTCCTTCCTTCCGGCCCCCCTCTTGTTTTCTAATATTATCCGTTGTTCTCTTGTTGACAGCCCCCAGCATTGTTATCAGAGTGAAGGGCAGTAACACCAACCGACTAATCTCTCCCCCTCCCCCCCCCCCCCCTCGTGTGTGTGTACTAACCAGGCACATAATTTAGAATCCGCAATGGAGCGGCAATCCCCTCCCCGGGGGAAGGGGCCCCCGCCGACTCTGTGCATGAACAAGGTGAGCCTGCTCGTCGCCACTGACCTCCAGAGAGAGATTATAGAAACACAGCGGAAGATGAAGGTATGCCACGCCGATGTGATTAGGGTGGAAAAGGCGATCGCCGACAGGAGGGAGAGGCTGGCCGCGCTGGAGCGTGCCTTCGAGGCGACAGTTGTCCAGCGGAGGACGCTGACCGCAAAGCTGTTGGATGACAACAAATACGGCCCCATCGATGTGGACGCGCTGCAGGCCCCGAGCACAGGCGGAAGCAGCGGACAGGCCCATGTTTCGTTCGTGAATGACATGGAGTCCTTCCTGGTGGGCGACTACACGCCCAAGTTCACCCCACCAGAGCAGATGTTGCGCCGCTCTCTGCAGAGTTCCATCGCGCTCACACCAAAGGAAAAACCTGCCCACCACAGCGATGCTGGAGGGGCATACGCAGACCTCAGCGCAAAGCAGCTGCTGAAACTCACCAAGGACAAGGAGGAGTACCTGTCCTTTCGTCTGTCCCACCTCCGGGAGGAGAATAGGCGCTTTGCGGAGGGGGTCAACATTGCCTTTGTCGAGGTTGAGGGACACCCGCTTGCGGGCCAGTACCCCGCGTCCAAAGCCCAGCGCCGCTCCTTTGCCACGGCGACACTGTCGCAGACAATGAAGCGTCGTGACGACCAGCAGGAGGCCAAACACACCCGCGCACTCATTCGTGAGATTGGGCGGGAAATCAAAAGTCTTTCATTAGCCCTCGCCAAGGAGGAGGAGGCGATTCGCTTACAGAGTCAAAGTGCCAACGGGAGCCAGTCAAGCGCTGCTAAGGCGCGGCGACTGGCGGAACAGCGACAGATGCTGGAGGGCGAAAATGCGCACTTGTCGGAGCGCGTAGGCATGCTAGAGGGGCTCGTCAATGTGGAGGAGCGCAAGTATAACCACCTCCGCGAGTCTGTTTCCCAGTTGGAGAAACATGCACAGGAAGCAGAAGGTAGAAACGGCGTTGCTCGGCACAGTCCCTCCGCGCCGGCTTCGCCCTCCTAGACAATGTGTGCAAAGACACCATATCATTGTGAGGACAACACACACGCAAGGTAAAAAAAGAAAAGGGAAGGCATCCCAAACCTGATTTTTTCGCGTCACTACTACTGTAGTCCGTCAGGAGATCAATCACGTGAACGAGTTGTCACGCACAAATGTGTGACACTATGCTGATTGTCTCGTTCTTTACATGGCCTGCGACACTCTTGCGCTACTTCTCTTTTCTTTTAATGCTTCATGCTTTGACTCTCACTTTTGGGTGAACAACAAAAAAGGCATAATAGACGCTTTCTTCTAGGGTCGAACTCCAACACACGAGTCACACAACGGACTCTCTGTCCGCTGACCCTCTGTGTAGTATACCATCGGCGTATATATATACACGTGCACGTATACGCTCTTTGAGGCCAGCCAAGTACTGGTCTCATATATAAGCCTTGCTTCCCCCACTCCCGGGTGCCTCCGTACATTACAACACGGCGGCTGCAATTTTAAAAAGGATTATCTACCGGCCAATACACAGGAAATATATCACATCTTTCAGCGCCCAAAGCTACATCCAATGGAGGCGGCAAACCTGCAGTTGGCCAATACGCCGCTGCTGGTGAACCTCCTGCGGTTCATTCGCAATGCGAGGGAGCCGCTCCACCACACATCGCGCAACTCCGCAAAGACTGAGTGTCCCTTTCACTTTGGTGGCCTTGCCATGACTGACTCGGGGCCTTTCAGGGAGGCTGAGCGTGTGTGGGCCACGCAGCGGTTCAACGTAGAAGGAAGTCTCGAGAATCGGGGGGCCGCTGGTTCCACCTTCTCCGGTCCGCTTCACCTGTTCGTGGTGATCGACAAAGTAACAGTGGAGCATTGGACGCTGGAGGACTACCGCGAGGAGCACACGGAATCCTCCTACCCGCACAGTGTCGATAAGCAGGACGCCCTGGAGGCTTTTATCCGCATTCTATTCACGTTTCTCCGGACGCAGGACGTGTACCGGGTGGTGCTGCAAAAGACCATCCCCGACCGCGATGACGGCGCCTACGATGAGCAGTGGTCTTATCGCCACATGGATGTTGAGGTGCCTCCGGGTGAGGGAAGCCCTCGAGCCCACGTTGGCAGCGAGGTGCAATCGCCTGTCCTCAGCTCCGTGCCGTCGGTGGATTCGACTGGCCGCATTTGCGACTCGGGGATTCGCCTCCGCGTCCTTGCCGACCTGGCTCCCGGCACCGTTGACGGGAGGGCCGCGTCGGCAAAGTACACCAACCTCCTCTGGGAGGCGTGCCAGGACGGCGCCGAACCGGGGCGCTACGTGAGGAAGCAGTGGTTCCTCGAGGATCTGCTGAAAGTGGAGGTAGTGAGCGACTCCAAGTGGCGCACAGCGGGGGAGAAGAAGGCTGCCGCCCCGTCAACGCAGCAGCCGGAGAAAACCTCCCCACCGCCGCCGCGCGACAGCGAGACAGCAGCAACACTGGCTGTCGCCGAGGACTCGGTGGCGTCGGCGTCTCCCACGGTGAGTGCTGCTGTGCCCGTCCAACCCGACAGTTCTCACAACTCTGCCGACCACCAGCCGTCGCCGTGCTCGTCACGTCAAATGACCCCGTTCATGCAACCGCAGCACAGCCCTCTTCTTTTCGGTGGCCGACTGGAGGGGTCCGGCGGGGAGTCCGTGCCCCCACTCCCGCTGCCGCCCTCAGCGACGATGCTGGAACACGCCACGTCCGCAGAGCTGGAGGACGAGGACAGCAGCCCATCGTCGCGGCCTGCCAACGCAGTCGTCCCCCTCACAGTTAACCCGTCGGAAGTCGCTTCGTTTGACAATGTACAGCGACAGGGGATACTGCTCCCGTGGGGGAATCCACTTGTGCTCCTGGATGACAAGGATGGGGCTGGCGAGGTGTACCACGACCCTGGGGCGGAGCTTATGAAAGACGGTGAGCTGCCCGACGCTGACGTGTCCATGCAGGAGATGATAGGGCAGCTCTGCGACTTTTGCGACGAGCTGCTGGAGACAGAGCCTCCCTCGGACGAACTGGGCAAGCTTCTCCTTCACTTGCGGCTCTGAGACAGATATAGATGTGTCATCCTCAAGGACAGGTAGTCGAATCGCCACCGAGGTCTGTTATTTCTCTTATTGCTGAATTACATGCCAACGCCTCTTAGGCGGGAGGGAATCAACCAAAAAAAAACAATGTCCTTTCATACGACGCACCACTGCAGTAAATGTGGGTAAAACTACCTCTGTATGCCAGCGGAAGGGGGTGGGGTGAGGAAGGCGCTACCGTGCCCAGAGAAAAAAATATTGTGGCAGGCTCACTGTGCCCACTCACCCCTTCCTTTCATCGTTTCCCCTTGTGTAATGGTGGATGAGCATGGAAAACCGAGCGACGGGCAGAGTTGCCCATCGTTGGTTTTTTTTAATACATGTCTATTCAATTTGCGTATTTTTTAAATGCTTCCTAGCTACATATATGTATACCCCTCCCAATCCTTTTGAGCGTTCGTAAATACAGAAACATCAAGGCATTTCATCTCCTTTTCCCCCTGCAGCGTTATCCTTCCGTGTTGGCGATTTGTATACTGTAAATTCTTTCTTGCCTGGAGGCACACACTCTCTTCTTGGGGTGTTGATTTCATTCCTTAGGATCAACTAGTGTATCCCGTACGTTGCACAGGCGCTCCTGCGAGTACGCGATGGCGGAGTTGTGGGGCGTGTTTTGCGACAAGCTCGAGGAGTCGGGCTACACCATGAAGGACCTCGAGTACTGCAGCGACGACCTCTTTCTCACAATCGCCCAGGAGCTGAATTCGTTGAGCCCGCTGCAAATTTCAAGCCTACTTAGCTTTTGGCATCGCAAGCGGCGTGCCGGCGACCTGGGCTCCAGTGCTGCGGTCGCCAAGTCACCCTCCCTGCCCCGCTCGCGTCCAGCCGGGGAGTCGTCCATGACGACAGCTGTTACTGCTGCGAGGCCCGGCCCGACGTACCCCACGTCGGCGGTGCGACAGGCGGCAATGCGTCTGCTGCGCCGCGTGTGTGGCGGCGGCGGTGACGGGGTCCCGTCGGTCGACTTTGCGACACGGGAGGTTATCGGCGTGGAGGCGCCGCTGTCGGCGTGGCACGCCTTTGGGGAGAGCGTGAGGCGCCAGCGCGCCGACCTGAGCCGCAGCAGCGCGGCGGGGGAGCGGCAGCCGCCGCAGGACCCCGTTGGTCTGCTGTGGAAGCTCTGCAGCCCGGCGACGCTGTCGAAGATTGAGCGTGCTTGCGCGGCCGGCGCGCCGCTGGAGCTGACAAACGAGGACGACACGGACGCGCTGTGTGAGAGCGGCGTGGTGCTGTACAATGGCGACCTGGCCACGACACTCGGCTCGAACGGCGCCACCCCCTCCGCCCTCGCACGGCGCGCCGGCAAGGAGGGCTGGGCGCTGGTTGCGTTTGACGCGGCGATTGGCCGCACCCGTATCGTCGGCGTCGACGAGGTGGCCAACCTCAAGCACTTTAGCATGGCCGAGTGCCTGGAGATGCTGCAGGAGGCAGGCTACGACAGCCTCTCCGTCCCGGCGACTGGGGCTGTCGTGCTGTGCGACCCGACGCAACTGGTGCCGCGGAACGTTGTGTACGTCACTGCCAACGCCGAGGACGGCGACGGCGATGATGGTGCCAACGGGCGTGTCTATGGCAAGGCCGCTAATGTCCCTGCCCCCTCCGCGGTCTCCCACCAACAGCCGGGCTACAACACCGCGAGCAACTCCAGGCGCCTCGAGTACTCGGCACTGGAGGAAGACGAGGCCATGGCGCCGCCAGTCGGACGGTCGCAGGCGCGGCGAGGCGACCCTATCAGCAGGAGCAGCAACAACCACCATGCCGTGGAGGGCAGCCGCCAGCTGGCTGTGGTCGCACCCGTGTCGGAGACGGGCGACAGCGGTGACGTGGCCGAGGCGCTGACGACAAAGTGCGAGATTCACCCACGCAAGGAGGTCGAGTTCTGGTGCCCCAAGGAGAAGCGTCTCCTGTGCAGCCTGTGCCTCTACTATGACGGCTACACGCGCGAGAACTGCCACCCGGTCGAGGTGGCTGCGCGGCAGGAGGTGCCGCGGCTGGAGCGCTGGGTGGGCAACGCGACGACCTTCACGAAGGAGATCCAGGGCGTCATGCAGCTCTTCGCCGACGCCACCGCGGACATTGGCAGGCAGGAGGACAAGGTCGCGAGGGACGTCGCGCAGCAGTTCGCCCGGGTGCGGGAGAAGCTCGACGCGCTCGAGGCCGACATGCTCCACGACATCCGCGACCAGAGCCGGGGCCGCCGCCAGGACGTCGAGGCCGCCACACAGGACGTCGCCAACACCGTCAAGCAGGTCGGCGACCTGCTGCAGGAGGTCGACGGCCCTTTGAAGCGGTACCGCGCAGGAGGCAGCGCAACTGGGCTGGTGACGTGCGTGCAGCTGCTGCGCGGCGTTCAGCGTGCCTTTGGCAACTGGCCCTCCGTCGACATTGCATCTTACAGCGTCGTGCAGCCTGTCGATGCGTGTCTCGCCGACACCGAGGCCTGCCTCTCGCGCCTCCCCAAGGTCACCCTCGCGCCTGGCAAGATTGAACTGCCCGAGGCCATCGACGTGAACTACCTCCACGCAGATTGCGAGTAGATTTTTGATTTCGCAATTTTTCTAGACACAAGGGCTGCGAAAAAAAAAAGAAGGGTCACCCCCTAATCAGTCCCGTCCCCAGGCCGCTGCCAAAAAAGAAATGAGGACCACATAGAGCGTGCATCGCCGCCTCCCGGGACGGCCCCACTAACTTTGTTTTTTTATAGACTACATGCATTATTCCCTACCGCCGATATATCTACACAGCGCTCTCACTACAGCCACAGCAGCGCAACCAAAACCACAAAAAAAGAAATAAGACAAAACGCCACTGCCGCATCAACACGATTGAAAGAGACAAAGGGCGCCGCGCACCGCACTACGGTTGGCGGCTATGGGCGCAGTTG